>JAPXFY010000032.1:298984-303984 GCA_030674185.1 Monoplex corrugatus | reverse complement strand
CAACATCCCTACTGAACCACCCCAACATCCATACTGAAACACTCCAACATCCCTACTAAAACATCCCAACATCCCTACTAAAACACCCCAACATCCCTACTAAAACACCCCAACATCCCTACTAAAACACCCCAACATCCTACTGAAACAACACCCCAACATCCCTACTGAAACACCCATACATCACTACTGAAACAACCCAACATCCCTACTGAAACACTCCAACATCCCTACTAAAACAGCCCAACATCCCTATTGAAACACCCCAACATTCCTACTAAAACACCCCAACATTCCTACTAAACACCCAACATCCTACTGAAACACCCCAACATCCCTACTAAAACACCCCAACATCCCTACTAAAACACCCACAATATCCCTACTGAAACATCCCAACATCCCTACTGAAAACACCCCAACATCCCTACTAAACACCCCAACATGCCTACTAAAACACCCCAACATCCCTACTGAAACACCCCAACATCCCTATTGAAACACCCCAACATCCCTATTGAAACACCTAACATCCCTATTGAAACACACCAACAAACACTACTACAATACCCCAACATTCCTACTAAAACACCCCAACATCCCTACTGAACCACCCCAACATCCATACTGAAACACTCCAACATCCCTACTAAAACATCCCAACATCCCTACTAAAACACCCCAACATCCCTACTAAACACCCCAACATCCTACTAAAACACCCAACATCCCTACTGAAACAACACCCAACATCCCTACTGAAACACCCATACATCACTACTGAAACAACCCAACATCCCTACTGAAACACTCCAACATCCCTACTAAAACAGCCCAACATCCCTATTGAAACACCCCAACATTCCTACTAAAACACCCAACATTCCTACTAAACCACCCCAACATCCCTACTGAAACATCCAACATCCCTACTAAAACACCCCCAACATCCCTACTAAAACACCCAACATCCTCCAAAATAATCCAACTGAAACACCCCAACATCCCTATTGAAACACTCCAAACATCCCTACTGAAAAACACCAACATCCCTATTGAAACACCTCAACATCCCTACTGAAATACCACAACATCCTACTGAAACACCTCAACATCCCTACTGAAACACCCCAACATCCCTACTGAAATACCACAACATCCTACTGAAACACCCCAACATCCCTACTGAAACACCCCAACATCCCTACTAAAACACCCAAACATCCCTACTGAAACACCCCAACATCCCTACTGAAACACCTCAACATCCCTACTGTAAACCCCAACATTCCTACTATAACACCCCAACATTCCTACTGAAACATCCCAAATCCCTACTGAAACATCCAACATTCCTACTGAAAACCCTCAACATCCCTACTAAAACACCCCAACATCCCTACTGTAACACCCCAATATTCCTACTAAAACACCCCAACATCCCTACTAAAACACGCCCAACATTCCTACTGTAAACACCCAATATTCCTACTGAAACATCCCAATATTCCTACTAAAACACCCAACATCCCTACTAAAACACCCCAACATCTCTACTGTAAACACCCAATATTCCTACTGAAACATCCCAATATTCCTACTAAAACACCCAACATCCCTACTAAAACACGCCCAACATCCCTACTAAAACACCACAACATCCCTACTGAAACACCCCAATTCCCTACTTAAACACCCCCAACATCCCTACTGAAACACCACAACATCCCTACTGAAACATCCCAACATCCCTACTGACACACCACAACATCCCTACTGAAAACACCACAACATCCCTACTGAACATCACAACATCCCTACTGACACACCACAACATACCTACTGAAACACCCCCAACATCCCTACTGAAACACCCAACATCCCTACTGACATACCACAACATACCTACTGAAACACCCAACATCCCTACTAAAAACACCACAATATCCCTACTGAAACACCCCAACATCCCTACTGAAACATCCCTACTAAACACCCTGAACATCCCTACTAAAACACCCAAACATCCATACTGAAACACCTCAACATCCCTACTGAAACACCCTCAACATCCCTACTGAAACACCCCAACATCCCTACTGAAACACCTCAACATCCCTACTAAACAACATCCCACTAAACACTCCCTACTGAAACACCTCAACATCCCTACTGAAACACCCAACATCCCTAGTGAAACACCTCAACATCCCTACTGAAACACCTCAACATCCCTACTAAAACACCCAACATCCCTACTGAAACACCTCAACATCCCTACTGAAACACCTCAACATCCCTATGAAACACCTCAACATCCCTACTAAAACACCCAACATTCCTACTGAAAACACCCCAACATCCCCTACTGAAACACCTCAACATCCCTACTGAAACACCTCAACATCCTAGTGAAACACCTCAACATCCCTACTGAAACACCTCAACATCCCAACTAAAACACCCAACATCCCTACTGAAACACCTCAACATCCCTACTGAAACACCTCAACATCCCTACTGAAACACCTCAACATCCCTACTGAAACACCTCAACATCCCTACTGAAACACCTCAACATCCCTACTGAAACACCCAACATCCCTACTGAAACACCTCAACATCCCTACTGAAACACCTCAACATCCCTACTGAAACACACCTCAACATCCCTACTGAAACACCTCAACCCACTTCACACCTACTGAAACATACTCAACATCCCTACTGAAACACATCATAACCAACATCCCTGACTCTTCTGTCAAGAAGGGGAACAATTTCAGGTATTTATCAGAAAAGAAAGAACATTTGTATAGCCTGACTCTTCTGTAAAGGCGGGGAACAATTTTCATTCGCTTGTCAGAAAAGAAAGAACATTTGTATAGCCTGACTCTTCTGTCAAGAAGGGGAACAATTTTCATTCGCTTGTCAGAAAAGAAAGAACATTTGTATAGCCTGACTCTTCTGTCAAGAAGGGTGAACAATTTCAGGTATTTATCAGAAAAGAAAGAACATTTGTATAGCCTGACTCTTCTGTCAAGAAGGGGAACAATTTCAGGTATTTGTCAGAAAAGAAAGAACATTTGCATAGCCTGACTCTTCTGTCAAGAAGGGGAACAATTTCAGGTATTTATCAGAAAAGAAAGAACATTTGTATAGCCTGACTCTTCTGTCAAGACGGGGAACAATTTCAGGTATTTATCAGAAAGAAAGAACATTTGTATAGCCTGACTCTTCTGTCAAGAAGGGGAACAATTTCAGGTATTTGTCAGAAAAAAAAGAACATTTGTATAGCCTGACTCTTCTGTCAAGAAGGGGAACAATTTCAGGTATTTGTCAGAAAAGAAAGAACATTTGTATAGCCTGACTCTTCTGTCAAGAAGGGGAACAATTTCAGGCGCTTGTAAAGAAAAGAAAGAACATTTGTATAGCCTGACTCTTCTGTCAAGAAGGAAAAACATCTTGAGATACATGTCGGAAAAGAAAGACCATTTATATGGCCTGACAGCTATGTTTCCTCCTTTTGTCCTTTCTAATGGCAGTGAGGGGTCAGTCACCTTTGCTGCTGGAGTGCCGGCGTGAGCGGTGAGACCCGGAGCACTGATTTATATCCGCTCTTCCCCTGTTCAGGGAGATAAAGGGAAGAAGCAGAAGAGTAAACTGACAGTATGATGAACAGCGAAGGAACAACAAGATGAACTGAACACGATCTGGTTATAAAGCGTACAAGTAAAGTGTGGTAAGTCCTATGTTTAGAAGCTGTGGGGGTGGGGGTAGATACGAAGAAAAGGAGAGAGGGAGAGAGGGAGATAGAGGGAGAGAGGGAGATAGAGGGAGAGAGGGAGAAAGAGAGGAAGGAAGAGAGACAGAGGAGGAAAAAGAGAGAGGGGAATGAAGACAGAGTGGGGCGAGAGAGAGCGAGAGAGAGAGTGGACAGAATATGTGTGTGACAGAGAAGATGGCAACTTGGGTCAATAACAAGAACAACAACACTTGTAACAAGAGCAACAACACTTGTAACAAGAACAACAACACTTGTAACAAGAACAACAACACTTGTAACAACAACAACACTTGTAACAAGAACAACAACACTTGTAACAACAACACTTGTAACAACAACAACAACACTTGTAGCAACAACAACAACACTTGTAACAACAACAACACTTGTAACAATAACAACAACACTTGTAACAACACAACACTTGTAACAACAACAACAACACTTGTAACAACAACAACAACACTTGTAACAACAACAACAACACTTGTAACAACAACAACACTTGTAACAACAACAACAACAAAACGCAACAAGACAACAGTACCAACAACAACGACACTAGCAAGAAGAAGCAGGAGACAGAAGAGAAGAAGAAGAGAAGAAGAAGAAGAAATAAGAAGAGAAGAAGAAGAAGAAGAGGAAGAAGAAAAAGAGAAGAAGAAGAAGGAAGAAGAAGAAGGAAGAAGAAGAAGAGGAAGCGAAGAAGAAGAAGAGGAAGAAGAAGAAGAAGAGGAAGAAGAAGAAGGAAGAAAGAAGAAGAAGAAGAAGAAAAGAAGAAGAAAGAAGAAGAGAAGAAAGAAGAAGAAAAGAAGAAGAAGAAGAAGAAGAAGAAGTAGAAGAAGAAGAAGAGAAAGAAGAAGAAGAAGAAGAAGAAGAAGAAGAGAGAAGAAGAAGAGAAGAAGAAGAAGAGAAGAGAAGAAGAAGAAGAAGAAGAAGAACGGAAGAGAAGAGAAGAAGTAAGAAGAAGAGAAGAACTGAAAGAAGAAGAGAAAAGACTAGAAGAAAGAGAAGAAGAAAAGAAGAAAGAAGAGAAGAAGAAGAAGAAGAAGAAGAAAAGAAGAAGAAAAAGAAGAACGAAGTAGAAAAGAAGAAGAGAAGAGAAGAAGAGAAGAAGAAAAGAAGAAAGAAGAGAACGAAGAAAGAAAGAAGAAGGAAGAAGAAGAAGACGAAGAAGAAGAAGAAGAAGAAGAAGAGAAGAAGAAGAATGAAG
>JAPXFY010000032.1:261484-263984 GCA_030674185.1 Monoplex corrugatus | reverse complement strand
CACCACACCACACCTCACCTCACCACACCTCCCCACACCACACACCACACCACACCTCACCACACCACACCACACCTCACCACTCCACATCTCACTACACCACACACCTCACTACACCACACCACACCTCCACACCAACCACACCACACCTCACTCACAACCACACCTCACCTCACCTCACTACACCTCACTACACCTCACCACACCACACCGCACCTCACTACACCTCAGTACACCTCACCACACACCACACCACACCTCAAAGCACCTCACCACACCACACCACACCACACAACACCACATCATCACCTCACCTCACCTCACCACACTCACCACACCACACCTCACCTCACCACACCTCCAACACAACACACCACCCACACCTCACCACACAACACCACATCACACTATACCACACCTCACCACACTACACCACACCACACCACACACCACACCTCACCACACTACACCACACCTCACTACACCACACCTCACTACACACACCACACCACACTACACCACACCACACCACACCTCACCTCACCACACCACACCACACCATACCACACTACACCACACTCACCACACCACACCTCACTACACCACACTCACTACACCACACCTCACTACACCACACCCACTACACCACACCACACCACACCTCACCACACCACACCACACCTCTCCACACCACACCACACCTCACTACACCACACCACACCACACCACACCTCACAACACCACACACACACCACACCTCACTACACCACACCCACACCACACTACACCATACCAAAACCTCACTACACCACACCACACTACACCACACCTCACCACCACCACACCACACCACACTACATCATACCACACCACACCTCACCACACCACACCTCACCACACCACACCCACCACACCACACCACACCACACACACCACACCTCACCAACACCACACCTCACCACACCACACCTCACTACACCTCACCACACTCACTACACCACACCACACACACCACACCTCACCACACCACACCTCACTACACCACACCACACCACACCACACTCACCCACCACACCACACTCACACTACACCTCACCACACCACACTACACTCACTACACCACACCACACTACACCTCACTACACCTCACCACACCACACCACACCTCACTAACCACACCACACCCCAGTACACCTCCCCACACCACACCACACCTCACTACACCACACCTCACTACACCACACCACACCACACCTCACTACACCTCACCACACCTCACTACACCACACCACACCTCACTACACCTCACCACACCACACCTCACTACACCACACCTCACCTCACTACACCTCACCACACCACACCACACCACACCTCACTACACCACACCACACCTCAGTACTCCTCACCACACCACACCACACCACACCTCACTACACCTCACTACACCTCACCACACCACACCACACCACACCTCACTACACCTCACTACACCTCACCACACCACACCACACCACACCTCACTACACCTCACTACACCTCACCACACCACACCTCACTACACCACACCACACCTCAGTACACCTCACCACACCACACCACACCTCACTACACCTCACTACACCTCACCACACCACACCACACCTCACGACACCACACCACACTACACCACACCACACCACACCACACCTCACTACACCTCACCACACCACACCACACCACACCTCACTACACACACCACACCTCACTACACCTCACCACACCACACCTCACTACACCTCACTACACCTCACCACACCACACCACACCTCACCACACCACACCACACCACACTACACCACACCACACCACACCTCACTACACCTCACCACACTACACCACACCACACCACACCACACCTCTCTTCCTCGCCGGGATTGGCGTTAGGAGCTACGCTCGACGTCATAACTTTTCTCCAGTTTTAGTTTTTCCGTTTCAGTTTCTCAAGATGACGTCTTTGCGCTTGGAACGACTTGCATATGCACTAACGTCACAGGTGCCACGTGTATGGTGACCATGGCACAAGCCTTAAGCCTGCACATAAACCCATGAGCTGGCCAGGTCCTGAGGCCCTGCCAAGACTATGCTTTACCAAGTCCATATTTTATACTGGTATTTTATCAGCCTACCATTGGAAAAACAAACGAGACAGTCTTGATGGAGGCAGACACAATTAGATCACTCATAAGGAAGATTAGGAAAAGACAAGCAACATTTATAGGCCATTTTATGAGGAAGAGGGATTTGGAGCACCTGGCCACAACGGGAAAGCTGAAGGGAAAGAGAGCACCAGGTAGACCCAGGGAGAGAATGCTGGACGGACTTGCAGAGTGGCTGGGGATGGGGAGGGTGGGGGAAATGCTGGGGGCAACGAGAGATAGAGATGGTTGGAAGTCCATGGTCGCCAACGCCATGCGCGCAGGGCACCTGATGATGATGATGATGATGATGACCATTGGAA
>JAPXFY010000032.1:253984-256484 GCA_030674185.1 Monoplex corrugatus | reverse complement strand
CTCGCCGGACTCGCCTTGTTTCTCTCGGAACACATCCATTCCGGGCTGATTGTTCGGTCTGATTGTTCGGTCAAGTATTGGGTACAACCTACATTTGGACAAACGTGAACGTGTGCTTCAGCAGGGTCTCTACAGTAAAATAAAATGTAACTGTGTAATTGGCGATTTACTAAAACAATAATAATGAAATAAAATTTAATAATGGCGCTGTTTTCCTTTAAAGTAATAATTAACAATGTACAACTAACTAAAAAGATTATTCATGTATGCAAGTTGCATCCAGATATGTATAAACTCTGTCTCTCTTTCTCTCTCTCGGTAAATAACAGAACAGGTGTCCAGGTCAGGTGAACAGCAGAGGACCACGATGCAATCTCAGCGGTGGACGAGGTAGCTGACTGCCTCCCAGTACTCGTCCAGTGTGCGACCTCCTGCACATACACACAAGAGAGGTATGTGTGTGTGTGTGTGTGTGTGTGTGTGTGTGTGTGTGTGTGTGTGTATGTGTGTGTGTGTGTGCGTGTGTGTGTGTGTGTGTGTGAGAGAGAGAGAGAGAGAGAGAGAGAGAGAATGAATGAATGAATGAATGAATGAATGAATGGAAGTGTTTTGGCCATAGGCACATGACACAATAAAATTGAAACACTTTTTTTCTTCAGTCATTCTTGTTATATACTGGCATGTGAGGAAACTTGAAGCACCGGGATAGCGCATTTATGGTTTACAACAATTATTACCTTTACATGTCTACGAACACTTGATTTCGTTTAACAAATCATGTACAGAACTGTAATAGCATTTTGGGAGCGATGGAAGCGGGGGAGGGGGGAGGTAGTTGGAATAGCCCGGTGAAAATGTCGCTCGAAAGGCAAAAAGCACGTTATGACATGCTTGTCTGGGCAGAAGTTCGGGTGAATTTATAATGGTCTTACCAGCATTGTACTCCTCCTTCAGCGTTGTCAGCCGTGCCTCGAGGACTCGCCACTTACGGCGGCGCCTGGGTGCCGGTTGACCCCTCCTGGCAGCCTCAAAGATGTTCTCGGTGACAGACTGACGGTCTTTCAGCACGCGAATGAACATCCATAAGTTTGGCCTCCAGACACGTACAGCACCTCCAAAGGCTTTGTGGAATGCTGGTGAAAAGGGAAAGAAGACAGGACAGCTATAAATAAACAAAACTATCCATCAAACAAACATAATTTTGTAATTTGTAATTTTGGTGCTTTACACCCAGTCAACCACTATGGGTCATCTCAGAGTGGTGCTGCTTGACAAGTTAATGTGCTGCCACACTGGGATAGAAGTCGCAACACAGGCTTAAATCCCACCCAGTCACATTATACTGACACCGGGCCGACCAGTCTTAGCACTGTTTCCTATAATGCCAAGGCGCCAGGCAGGACAGCTGCTAAAATGCCCATTTTAAAGTCTTTGGTTTGACCCGACCGGGGAACGAGCCTACCAGGATTCGAACCCACGATCTTCCGATCCCGAAGTGGACGCCTTACCACTTGGCTAACCGGGGCCGGTAAACAAACATAAAAAGGGGGAGGGGGGGTTATAAATGAAACTAAATAAACAAAGTAGTCTAATAAACAATTCAAAGAATACATGTAATTCAGAAACAAAATACAAATGTGATTACAGTACAAAAAATAGGCCTACATGTAACATCAACTGAGAGCAATATTTTGGTTGTTTTCAAAACACACAAACAAAATGTATATATTCTAACGGTTACTTGACATAAGCAAATGTTTTACTTACACTCAGCACTGTTGTTGGTCCGTTGATTCATGTCTCTGTCCGTGACTGACCAGGACGCTGGCGGAAAGAGAGCTTGCGGGCCAAGGTAAGTGCGTCTGAAGTAGGTGATGAAGTCGCCGAGGGCAGGGTAGCGCCTGAGAAGTCTTCTGGTCCTGGCATGGTTGAGCAGGCGGTTGACGGTCATCATCATCACTGGAGTCGGAATGTAACCAATGGCAAGAACCTTGCGAATGAACCTTTGCAGTCTGTTGTTCCTCCGATAACCAACTGCCAGTCCTAGTTCTTGGACCTTCCTGAACAGACTTTGTGTGAAATGGAAGTAGCACCCTTGCAGACGTGCGCGGGGCAGCTCTGTCTCGATGCTTGTCCAAAGCGCCCGCTCAAAATCGCACACAATCTGCGCAGGTGGTGCGTTCTTTCCCGAACAGCTGTTTTGACGCATTGGAAGACTTGGCGGTATTGCCCTATGCCCCTGCGAGTCATCAGGGCGTACACAAGGGGCACAACGTGACCCTGGAACTGTCCCAGAATAGTGAACATTTGTTTGTACGGTCTGGGACAACACCGAAAAGTGGCGTCCATGAAGAGCAATTGGCATCTTTGGAGTGTTTCAGTGTTCTCGTCCGTTGCAAACACAGCTATTTCCCAATCTGCGTCCATATGCAGTAGGAACTGCTGCTGTTCCCAAGTCTCCCCCCAAGCACCGTTGATGTTGATGTCACGGACGGTCCTC
>JAPXFY010000032.1:231484-246484 GCA_030674185.1 Monoplex corrugatus | reverse complement strand
TGCAGTGTGCTGGTGGACAGGGTGCAGGAGCCAAAGGGTTAATGTAGCTCATCCCGGGATTGGAACCAACAACCATTAGCATGTGAATCCCACACTTAACCAGCTGAGCTACTGGGGCCTGCGCATTGCAGGTGAGGGATTCAAAGAGTTAATTTTTTTTTACAGTTAGTGGATAGGGTGCGGGAGTCAAAGGGTTAAGTTTTGTATAATTAGTGGATAGGGTACGGGAGTCAAAGGGTTAAGTTTTGTACAGTTAGTGGATAGGGTACGGGAGTCAAAGGGTTAAGTTTTGTACAGTTAGTGGATAGGGTGCGGGAGTCAAAGGGTTAAGTTTTTGTATAATTAGTGGATAGGGTGCGGGAGTCAAAGGGTTAAGTTTTGTATAATTAGTGGATAGGGTGCGGGAGTCAAAGGGTTATGTTTTGTATAGTTAGTGGATAGAGTGCGGGAGTCAAAGGGTTAAGCTTTGTACAGTTAGTGGATAGGGTACAGGAGTCAAAGGGTTAAGTTTTGTACAATTAGTGGATAGAGTGCGGGAGTCAAAGGGTTAAGTTTTGTATATTAGTGGATAGGGTGCGGGAGTCAAAGTGTTAAGTTTTGTACAATTAGTGGATAGGGTGCGGGAGTCAAAGGGTTAAGTTTTGTATAGTTAGTGGATAGGGTGCGGAGATCAAAGGGTTAAGTTTTGTACAGTTAGTGGATAGGGTACAGGAGTCAAAGGTTAAGTTTGTACAGTCAGTGGATAGGGGAGGGAGTCAAAGGGTTAAGCTTTGTACAGTTAGTGGATAGGGTACGGGAGTCAAAGGGTTAAAGACACCCTTGGCCAAAGCCTCCATCAGTAGCATCCGAATCACAGACACAGGCTCCAAATGGAATCCATCCACAGACACCAAGGGCTCCAACTGGAATCCATCCCACAGACACCAAGGGCTCCAACTGGAATCCATCCCACAGACACCAAGGGCTCCAACTGGAATCCATCCCACAGACACCAAGGGCTCCAACTGGAATCCATCCCACAGACACCAAGGGCTCCAACTGGAATCATCCACAGACACAAGGGCTCCAACTGGAATCCATCCACAGACACCAAGGGCTCCAACTGGAATCCATCCCACAGACACCAAGGGCTCCAACTGGAATCCATCCCACAGACACCAAGGGCTCCAACTGGAATCCATCCCACAGACACCAAGGGCTCCAACTGGAATCCATCCCACAGACACCAAGGGCTCCAACTGGAATCCATCCCACAGACACCAAGGGCTCCAACTGGAATCCATCCCACAGACACCAAGGGCTCCAACTGGAATCCATCCCACAGACACCAAGGGCTCCAACTGGAATCCATCCCACAGACACCAAGGGCTCCAACTGGAATCCATCCCACAGACACCAAGGGCTCCAACTGGAATCCATCCCACAGACACCAAGGGCTCCAACTGGAATCCATCCCACAGACACCAAGGGCTCCAACTGGAATCCATCCCACAGACACCAAGGGCTCCAACTGGAATCCATCCCACAGACACCAAGGGCTCCAACTGGAATCCATCCCACAGACACCAAGGGCTCCAACTGGAATCCATCCCACAGACACCAAGGGCTCCAACTGGAATCCATCCCACAGACACCAAGGGCTCCAACTGGAATCCATCCCACAGACACCAAGGGCTCCAACTGGAATCCATCCCACAGACACCAAGGGCTCCAACTGGAATCCATCCCACAGACACCAAGGGCTCCAACTGGAATCCATCCCACAGACACCAAGGGCTCCAACTGGAATCCATCCCACAGACACCAAGGGCTCCAACTGGAATCCATCCCACAGACACCAAGGGCTCCAACTGGAATCCATCCCACAGACACCAAGGGCTCCAACTGGAATCCATCCCACAGACACCAAGGGCTCCAACTGGAATCCATCCCACAGACACCAAGGGCTCCAACTGGAATCCATCCCACAGACACCAAGGGCTCCAACTGGAATCCATCCCACAGACACCAAGGGCTCCAACTGGAATCCATCCCACAGACACCAAGGGCTCCAACTGGAATCCATCCCACAGACACCAAGAGCTCCAACTGGAATCCATCCCACAGACACCAAGGGCTCCAACTGGAATCCATCCCACAGACAGGCAGAGAGCGGGTAGAAAGACTTATTGCAGTTATTTCAAGAGGGATTCACCGCGCTCGGAGAGCTCCATATGCACTCCACCCAAATCCGCCAGCAATTATCTGACAGATTTCCTGAGCCTGCACAAAACCCTATGCGCTGGCAAGGTCTTGAAAGGGGAAAAGGGGAGAATGGACTTATGAAACAGTAAGCTGACACCACCAGAAAGATTGGAAACATTAGAGGGCAGCCAACAGGCCAGTGGACCTATGAAAAGTAAGCTGACACCACCAGAATGATGGAAACATTAAGATGGGCAGCCAACAGGCCAGTGGACCTATGAAACAGTAAGCTGACACCACCAGAATGATGAAAACATTAAGATGGACAGCCAATAGGCCAGTGGACCTATGAAACAGTAAGCTGACACCACCAGAATGATGGAAACATTAAGATGGGCAGCCAACAGGCCAGTGGAATATGAAACAGTAAGCTGACACCACCAGAATGATGGAAACATTAAGATGGGCAGCCAACAGGCCAGTGAATTATCAAACAGTAAGCTGACACCACCAAAATGATGGAAACATATAGATGGGCAGCCAACAGGCCAGTGAATTATCAACAGTAATGACACACAGAATGATGGAAACATTAAGATGGGCAGCCAACAGGCCATGGACTATGAACAGTGAGTTGACACACCAGAATGATGGAACATTAAGATGGGCAGCCAACAGGCCAGTGAAGCACTGAGTCGAAAGAGAAAGGAAGAAAGAAGAGAGAGAAGAGAAAGAGAGAGAGAAAGAGAAAAGAGAAAAAGAAGAAGAGAAGGAAAGAGAATAGAAGACAAAAGAGAGAGAGAGACAAGAGAGAGAGAAGAAGAGAGAGAGAGACGAGAAAGAAAGAGAAAGAGACGAAGAGAAGAGAGAGAGAGACAGAGAGAAAAGAAGAGAGAAAGAGAGAAGAAGAGAGAGAAAGAGACAAAGAGAGAGAGAGAAGAAGAAAGAGACAAAGAAGAGGACAAGAAAAGGAGAGAGAGAGAGAAGAAGAGACAGAGGAGAGAAGAGAAGAGAGAGAGACAGAAAGAGACAGAGAAGAGAAAGGAAGAGAAGACAGAAAGAGACAGAAGAGAGAGAAGAAGAAGAGAGACAGAAGAGACAAAGAGAGAGAGAGAAGACAGAAAGAGACAAAGAGAGAGAGACAGAAGAGACAAGAGAGAGAGCAGAAAGAGACAAAGAGAAGAAGACAGAAAGACGAAGAAAGAAGAGAGAAGAAGAGACAAAAGAGAGAAGAGAGAGAGACAGAAGAAAGAGAGAGAGACGAAAAAGAGGAAGAAGAAGAGAAGAGAGAGAAGACAGAAAGAGACAAAGAGAGAAGAGAGAGAGAACAGAAAGAGACAAAGAGAGAGAGAGACAGAAAGAGACAAAGAGAAAGAGAAGAGACAGAAAGAGACAAAGAGAGAGAAAGAGAGAAAGAGACAAGAGAGAGAAGAGAGAGAGAAGAGACAAAGAGACAAAGAGAGAGAAGAAGACAGACAGAAAGAGACAAAGAGAGAGAGAGAAGAGAGACAGAAAGAGACAAAGAGAGAAGAGAGAGAGACAGAAAGAGACAAAGAGAGAGAGAGAGACAGAAAGAGACAAGAGAGAGAGAGAGACAGAAGAGACAAGAGAGAGAGAGAGAAGACAAAAGAGACAAGAGAGAGAGAGAGACAGAAAGAGACAAAGAGAGAGAGAGAGAGACAGAAAGAGACAAAGAGAGAAAGAGAGAGAGAGACAGAAAGAGACAAAGAGAGAGAGAGAGAGAGAGACAGAAAGAGAAAAGAGAGAAAGAGAGAGAGAGAGACAGAAAGAGACAAAGAGAAGAGAAAGACAGAAAGAGACAAAGAGAGAGAAAGAAGAGAAGAGACAAAAGAAGAGAAAGAGAGAGAGAGAGAGACAGAAAGAGACAAGAGAGAGAGAGACAAAACAGAAAGAGACAAAAGAGAGAAGAGAGAAGACAGAAAGAGACAAAAGAGAGAGAGAGAGAGACAGAAAGAGACAAGAGAGAGAGAGAGAGAAGAAGACAAAAGAGACAAAGAGAGAGAAGAGAGAGAGAGAGAAGACAGAAGAGACAAAGAGAGAGAGAGAGAGACAGAAAGAGACAAAGAGAGAGAGAGAGAGACAGAAAGAGACAGAGAGAGAGAGAGAGAAGAGACAAGAAGAGAACAGAAAGAGAAAGAGAGAGAGAGAGACAGAAAGAGACAAAGAGAGAGAGAGAGAAGAGAAAAGAGACAAAGAGAGAGAGACGACAGAAAGAGACAAGAGAGAGAGAGAGAGACAGAAAGAGACAAAGAGAGAGAGAGAGAAGAGAGAGAGAGACAGAAGAGACAAAGAGAGAGAGGAGAGAAGACAGAAAGAGACAGAAGAGAGAGAGAGACAGAAAGAGAAAAGAGAGAAGAGAGAGAGACAGAAAGAGACAAAAGAGAGAGAGAGAGAGAAGAAGAAGAGACAAAGAGAGAGAGAGAGAGAGACAGAAAGAGACAAAGAGAGAGAGAGAGAGAAGACAAAGAGACAGAGAAGGAGGGAGAGAAGAGAGAGAAAGGAGAAGAGAGAGAGACAGAAAGAGACAAAGAGAGAGAGAGAGACAGAAAGAGACAAAGAGAGAGAGAGAGGACAGAAAGAGACAAAGAGAGAGGAGAGAAAGAGAGAAGAGAGAGACAGAAAGAGACAAAGAGGGAGAGGACAGAAAGAGACAAAGGAGAGGGGACAGAAGAGACAAGAGGAGAGACAGAAAAGAGACAAAGAGAGAGACAGAAAGAGACAAAGAGAGAGAGACAGAAAGAGACAAAGAGAGAGAGACAGAAAGAGGACAAAGAGAGAGAGGAGCAGAAAGAGACAAAGAGGAGAGAGACAGAAAGAGACAAGAGAGAGAGAGACAGAAAGAGACAAGAGAGAGAGACAGAAAGAGACAAAGAGAGGAGACAGAAAGAGACAAAGAGAGAGAGACAGAAAGAGACAAAGAGAGAGAGACAGAAAGAGACAAAGGAGAGAGACAGAAAGAGACAAAGAGAGAGAGACAGAAAGAGACAAAGGAGAGAGAGAACAGAAGAGAGAGACAAAGGAGAGAGAGAAGAAAAAGAGAAGAGACAAAGGAGAGGACAGAAAGAGACAAAGAGAGAGAGACAGAAAGAGAGAAGAGAGAGAGACAGAAAGAGACAAAGGAGAGACAGAAGAGAGACAAAGAACAGAGAGAGAGAGAGAGACAGAAAGAGCAAGAGAGACAGAGACAAAGGAGAAAGAGACAAAGGGAGAAGGGACAGAAAGAAGAAGAAGAAAGAAGAAAGTGAGGCTGAGGCAGTCAGAGACAGAGAGAGGGGAGGGGGGGGGAACAGACATTCAGAGAGACATAGAGACAGAGAGAGTATGTATGTGTGTGTGTGTGTGAGAGAAAGAGTGAGAGGGAGAGAGTGGGAGAGAGAGACAGACACAGAGAGAGAGAGACAGAAAGGGAGAGAGAATGAGAGAGAAAGAAAGAAGTGAGAGAGAGAGAGAAAGAGACAGAGCGAGAGAGACAGGGAGAGAGAGACAGACAGACAGGACAGAGACTGAGAGACACAGAGACACAGACAGACAGTCAGACAGACCGAGACAGACAGACAGACCGAGACAGACAGACAGACAGACAGACCGAGACAGACAGACAGACAGACAGAGATCTTTTTGTTTTATAACAGAGACAGACAGAGGGGAAGGAGAGAGAAGGAGAGAGAGAGGGGGGGAGAGAGAGGGGGGAAGGCAAGAAAAAGACACACCAACTTCCTTCCGTCAGATAGTCAATAGGAAGAGAACCAACGTTCCCTCAGGGGGGAGAGAGGAGGAGGGGCTGGGGGACAGGGGAGGGGGAGGGAGATACTGACTGCATGAACTAATAGAGAGAGCGAAAAAAAAAAGTGGAGATGGGGGGGGGGGTGAGGGGGTGATGGTGGGGGGTTGGGGTTGGGGGAGAGAGGTTGGTGAGAGTTTTGCATAAGGCCTTGAGAAGAAACCCACAGAGGACTCACTTGTCTCACAGCACGAGTGGTTGGCCGGCCTTGTCTTGTTGGGTGACGGATGGATCACGTTGTCCTCAGCGTTATCGCCATTGTCATCTACATCATCATCATCGTCGTCGTCGTCGTCGTCATCGTCATCTCATCGTCATCATTGTCATCATTATTATCGTCATCATTGTCACCATTATTGTCAAAATCATTGCCGTCATCGTCGTCATTGTCATCATTATCATTGTCATCATTGTCACCATCATGGTCAAAATCATTGCCATCATCGTCGTCATTATCATCGTTGTTATCATCATCATCGTAATCGTTGTTGTTATTGTCGTCAATATTGTCCTCCTCATCACTATCATTTTGTCATCAATATTGTCATCATCATCATCATTATTGTCGTCATCATCGTCGTCATCATCATTGTCATCATCACCACCACCACCATCACACCACCATCACACCACCACCATCACCACCACCATCACCACCACCATCACACCATCATCATTGTCTCATCACCACCACCACCACCATCACCACCGCCACCACCACCATCATCATTGTCATCATCATCATCATCATCATCATCACCACCCCATCATCATCATCATCATCATCATATCATCATCAGTGTCGTCATCATCATTGTCACCATCACCACCATCACCATCATCATCATCTGTCATCATCACCACCACCACCCACCACCACCCACCACCACCATCACACATCACACATCACCATCACCTCACCGTCCCATCACCACCACCACCACCCCGCTACCATCACCATCACCACCACCATCACCACCATCACCACCACCACCACCACCACACCACCACCACACACCACCACACCACATCACCACCACACATCACCACACCACCATCATCCATTCATCATCATCAAACACTCATCACCACCACCACCACCATCACCCCATCAACACCCCCAATCACACACCATCATCCATCATCTTCCAGTACCACCACCACCACCACCACCACCACCATCACCCCATCATTCATCATCATTGTCATCACACCACACTCCCCATCCCTTCCATCATCATTGTCATCACCATCACCACCACCACATCACATCATCATCATCATCATTGTCATCACCACCACCACCACTCACCACTCATCATCATCACCATCCATCATCATTGTCATCACCACCACCACCACCATCACACACATCATCTCACATATCACCACCACCACCACCACCACACATCATTCATCATCATCATTGTCATCACCACCACCACCATCATCCAATCATCATCATTGTCATCACCACCACCACTACATCACCACCACCGTCATCCATCATCATCATCATCATTGTCATCACACCATCCATCATCACCACATCATCATCATCATCATCACTCACTCATCCATCATCATCATGTCATCACACACCACCACCACCACCATCATCATCATCATCATCATCATCATCTGTCACACCACCACCACACATCATCATCATCATCATTGTCACCACCACCACACACCATCATCATCATCATCATCATCATCATTGTCATCACCACCACACCCACCCATCATCATCATCATCATTGTCATCCACCACCATCATCCATCATCATCATCATCATCATCATCATCATTGTCATCACCACACCACCATCATCATCATCATCATCATCATTGTCACCACCACCACCACCATCATCATCATCATCATCATCATTGTCACCACCACCACCATCATCATCATCATTGTCACCACCACCATCATCATCATCATCATCATCATCATCATCATCATCATTGTCATCACCACCACCACACCACCATCATCATCATCATCATCATCATCATTGTCATCACCACCACCACCATCATCATCATCATCATCATCATTGTCATCACCACCACCACCATCATCATCATCATCATCCATTGTCATCACCACATCATCATCATCATCATCATCATCATCATCATCATCACACCTATCATCATTATCATCTGCCTACCGGCTAGCGTTAATGTCACCACTTGCAGAACGATACGGGGGGGGGGGGGGTGGAGGGAGGGAGGTAAGGATAACCTGTCGGTAAAGGAGGGAGGGAGGGAGGTAAGGATAACCTGTCGTAAAGGAGGGAGGGAGGAAGGACAGGAGGGGAAGGTAAGGATAACCTGTCGTAAAGGAGGGGAGGGAGTAAGGTACTGTCGAAGGAGGGAGGGTAAGGACAACCTGTCGTAAAGGAAGGGAGGTAAGGAACCTGTGTAGGAGGGAGGGAGGTAAGGATAACCTGTCGTAAAGGAGGGAGGGAGGGAGGTAAGGATAACCTGTCTAAAGGAGGGAGGGAGGGAGGTAAGGATAACTGTCGTAAAGGAGGGGGGAGGTAAGGACAACTGTCATAAAGGAGGGAGGGAGGGAGGTAAGATAACCTGTCTAAAGGAGGGAGGGAGGGAGGTAAGGATAACCTGTCGTAAAGGAGGGGAGGGAGGTAAGGACAACCTGTCATAAAGGAGGGAGGGAGGGAGGTAAGATAACCTGTCATAAAGGAGGGAGGGAGGGAGGTAAGGATAACCTGTCATAAAGGAGGGAGGGAGGGAGGTAAGGACAACCTGTCATAAAGGAGGGAGGGAGAGGTAAGATAACCTGTCATAAAGGAGGGAGGGAGGGAGGTAAGGATAACCTGTCGTAAAGGAGGGAGGGAGGAGGTAAGGACAACCTGTCGTAAAGGAGGGATGGAGGTAAGGATAACCTGTCGTAAAGGAGGGAGGAGGAGGTAAGGACAACCTGTCGTAAAGGAGGGGGAGGTAAGTAACTGTCGTAAGGAGGAGGAGGTAAGGATAACCTGTCGTAAAGGAGGGAGGGAGGTAAGGAACCTGTCGTAAAGGAGGGAGTGAGGGAGGTAAGGATAACCTGTCGTAAAGGAGGGAGGGAGGGAGGTGGTAGACATCTTTTTTTTTTGGCTCTCAGACCCAGCACTATGAGGCCTTTTGCTCCTCACGCGATTGCTTTACCTTCACCAACCCTCAACTGATGTTTCGATAGAAGTGTGATGTGGTGGTGGTGATGTTGACAATGATGATGATGATGATGATGATGATGACGACGGTGGTGGTGGTAGTGGTGGTGGTGTTGACAATGATGATGATGATCATGATGATGATGATGACGGTGGTGGTGGTAGTGGTGGTGGTGTTGACAATGATGATGATATGATGATGATGATGATGATGATGACGGTGGTGGTGGTAGTGGTGGTGGTGTTGACAATGACAATGATGATGATGATGATGATGATGATGATGACGGTGGTGGTGGTGGTGGTGGTGGTGGTGGTTGTGGTGGTGGTGGTGGTGGTGACAATGATGATGGTGATGATGATGATGACGGTGGTGGTGTTGACAATGATGATGATGACGGTGGTGGTGGTGGTGGTGGTGATGGTGATGACAATGATGATGATGTGGATGATGATGTCCACTTGGGCCAGCGAACCGGTTCCAGTCTGACCGGACAAAAACGTGTGCGCGCGTTCTCCAGTCCACCCAGCTATGGATGGGCACCTGACCTTGCTCAGGATTGATGAAGGTAAAGCTTGGATTAGGGGGAGACAGGCATCTGTTCATAATGCAGGCCCCGAGAAGAATAGAGGTCTTTACCACCTCACTCACCTCACTCACCTACGACCTTAGGATTATGGGACAACCGTGACCTTGATCTTTATATGACGTAATGACAAGCACGTCAACAGCTGTGGCTGGTTGCTGGCAGAATGTCTGTGTGTGTGTGGGGGGGGGGGGAGGATAATACCATTATCATTATGTGGAATTAATGTGAAGTCGTCCCCGATTCCCCATTCGCTTTTGTTCGTTTTCGCCTACGTTTCCGTTTGCCTATGTTCATTTTCGCCTACTGTTTATTTTTGCTCGTGCACGTTTTCGTCTACGTTTCATTTCACTAGATTTATTATAATCATGTGTCCTGCCGCATGGCGTTGGCGATCATGACCCTCCATACGAATCTATCCTTTGTTGCTGCAGGTACATCTCCCACCCTCTCTGTTCTCAGCCACACTGCAAGTCCGTCCAATATTTTCTCCCTGGGTTTACCTGGTGCTCTTTTCCCTTCCAGCTTTCCCTGTTGTGACCAGGTGCTCTAATTCCCCTTTCCTCGTAAAATGGCCAATAAGTGTTGCTTGTCGTTTCCTAATCTTCTTTATCGATGATCTTCTTGTGTCTGCCTCCATCAAGACTGTCTCGTTTGTTTTCTTTGCTGTCCATGGAACTTTTAACATTCTCCTCAGAAACCACATCTCGGCTGCCTCCATCTTGTTCTGGCTTTGCTTGTTGACTGTCCACACCTCACAACCGTATAGAATTATCGGTTCTCGTATATAACATTCAAGAACTCTCTTCCTGATGTTAATTGATAGGCATTTGTTGGTAAGAATGCTTTTCATCTTCTTGAATGCTGTTTTGGCTTGGCCGATTCTGCTGGCTGTTTCTGATGTTCATCTACCGTCTGGTGATATGTTAAAAAACAAAACAAAACAAACAAAAAAACGTTAGACGTTCCAGTTTTCCTCCAATGCGTGTATGTACGTTGTTTTTGCCAACACTATGCAGGCAGTATGTTGCTGCACAGTCTGCACACTTCGTCTTCAGTGGCCGTGCGTGCCGGGTCTTTTCGTCTTTCCATAAACAATGGGACACTTACGTGACTTACAGAATCTTTAACGTGCGTATTTGATGTTTAGCGTGTGTTATATACATACAAGTCCTTCCGTGATATTGGGCAGATTTGCGGAGTGGATGAAGACAGAGAGGTGGGAGATGTACTTGCAATAACAAAGGATGGATTGGTAAGGATTGCCATGATCGCCATCGTCCTACATGATAATATATACACAGGAGGTGGTAGACACTGGTAACTCACCAGATTCAAACAATATCCAGCTTTCTCTCTCGTTGCACGAGAATTACACTTTAGTGGACAACTACGTCTGGAAGCAGTTCCAATTAAAACGGAAAAAGTATGATAAATGTCACATGAACTTTGAAGTTAGCAAAATACTTAAGCAGCTTCCTGCCAGCAGAATTATACAATCCCTTATGTACAGATGGAAACTTGATGCATTCAAAACAAAATACACCAAGAACATAGTGTGTCTGTGTGGAAAGAAGATAACACATAGTCATATTCTTTTTTGCCTTAGGGTAAAACGACATATTCCTACACTATCTTTCAGTACAGTTTTTGACATATTTGCCTCATCATCATTACTATATGAATTTTTTGTTAGCCTGTCAAAAAGTCCTATAGCGTATTACCTTCAGCTGACATGATATAAGACACACACATGAGGAGACAGCTACACCCAACTGAATATGATCGAAATCAGCAGACAATGACACCTATGGACAATCGCGAACGTTCTGTTTTTTTCCCAACTTGGAATTAGGAGAAGAATGACAGAATGGTTCAGACGTTGACCTGCCAGTAACTAAACTCGAGGTTCCAGGGTTCGTTTCCCGTTGAGGCTTTGACATTTCTCCTCAGTTTGACAAGAAAATCGAACTGAACGTCTAGTCTTTCATAAGGAGTCGAAAACCGAGTCGGACCTGTGTGCCTTCTGGCCTGCGCACGCTCAATATCCCACGGCAGCTGAAAATCGTAAAGAGCAGGACAATCACCCGGCTGCCATAGTTAAAAAAAAAAAAAACATTGGAGAGATGGGTTGATTTCCCAGTTCCCTCCCCTTGAAATCCAATTAACCCTCTTGCCTTTGTGATGTCTTGGTAACAAACAAACAAACAAACAAACAAACTAAATAAAAACACAAGTGGATGGCGCTGTACTGTGGCTACACCCTGTCAAAGGGGAGAGCATACCGAGTTTCACATGGTAAAAAATAAAGAGAACGCATATCTAATACAACCAGACAAAACAGACACAAATTTTGGCCAACTGGCTTTTGTCAAACGTAGACGTAAGATCACAAACGAACAAACACTAAATACAAGAATGAGGAGAAAAACACTGAAACTTCCCTGTTGCTTCGTCCAGTGTGAGAAAAGGAATAAACTGACTAAAATGACATCATATTGTGTTTGTGAGTAAATATGACGTCAGAGCGGAAGTGAGATGAATTCTGCAATTTGAAAAGTGATCATGCCATATCTATAAATTATTGTTTTCCCCTAAAGAGAGTCCAGGGCTTAAACTACACCCATGATGCACTTGCAGAGTGGCTGAGGAGAGAAGGTGGAAGATGTGCTTGCGGCAACAAGAGATAGACGCATATGGAGGGCCATGACCGCCAACGCCATGCGGCAGGGCACATTATGATGATGACGATGATGATGATGATGATGATGATGCACTAGCTAAGAGTAGTTTTTGGAATGTAAAGTACTTTACTATTAAATAATACGTAAGAGAAAACAATAAACACTAAATCGACTGAACTGGAAAACATATGAGAGGTAATGCTGATGTAAATAATAATAATAATAATTACAATATTTATATAGCGCAAAATCTTGATCAAATCAAATCTAAGCGCTGAAACAGACACACACGCACGCACGCACACACACACACACACACACACACACACACACACACCCCCCCCCCCCACAGCACACGGCTATAAATGGGGAGAAAGAATAAAAGCAATGGAAAATTATAGAGAGCATATTATTAAATGGATCGTGCCTAGTGCGACGAATCTGGTTGTGACCTTGGACTAGGAAGACAGATATCCTAAGTGTACACTATAGATTGAAGGAAAAAGAGGACAAAAAGCTGAGTTGTTGAAAAACACCAAAACAGGCAATGACAAGCCCGAACATGACGTAGGCAGACAACAATCAAGTCAGTGGGAATAAGTCCATACAGGCTCTGTCTGCCTCGGGCGCCGATTTCACGTGAAGATTGTTACGATACTTACGACTGATCGCCAAATTATGTTAATATGACTTGTGTAAGTTTATAGGGATGTTCTGTCAAGGTCACTAGTTTCAGTTTCAATTTCTCAAGATGACGTCTCCGTGCTCGGAATGAATTCCATATGCACTAACGTCACAAGTGCCATGTGAAGGAGAAGATCCAGAATGAATCACGGCACAAGCCTTAAGCCTGCACATAAACCCACGAGCTGGCCAGGTCCTGAGGTCCTACAAGTTCCATAACTCTGGGGTCGTATCGGAGTGAGGTGACAGAGACCTCAACTTTTCCCGGGCCCAGCACCATGAGGGCGGCGACCATCCCCTCTTCCTCGCTTCAAATTCATATTCATATTCATATTTGTTTTCACCAAGACTTCAGAAAGGCGAGAATGCTGATTGGTCTTCAAGGGGAGGGACCTGGGAAATCAACCTGTCTCTCTAATGCTTCATACCAAGGCAGCCGGGCAATGCCCTGCTCTTCACGATTTCCAACAGCCGTGGGGTCTTTAGCGTGCGCAGCCAGAGGGCACTCGGGTCCGACTCGTTTTTCGTCCCCTTCCGAAGGACTAGACTTTCAGTTCGATTTTCCGGTCAAATTGAAGAGAAAAGTCGAGGCCTCTACGGGGAGCGAACCCTGGAACCTGGAGTTTAGTTATTGGCAGACGATCGTCTAAACCATTGTGCCACCATTCAGGGTCACTAACTGTAATCAGCTGTACCACTGACGTTGTCTGTTGTCCTGGACAATTAACCCTTTGAGTCCCGCACCCTATCCACCAACTGCAAAATCTTGAGTTTTTGATTCACTCACTCTATCCACCAGATTCGCGCAGGAAACTGGTGGACAGGGTGAGGGAGTCAAAGGGTTAAGTTTTTGCTTTGCTAGCATGGTTGACAATACAGCATGCTGGTGGACAGGGTGAGGGAGTCAAAGGGTTAAGTTTTTGCTTTGCTAGCATGGTTGACAATGCAGGATGCTGGTGGACAGGATTCGGGAGTCAAAGGGTTAAGTTTTTGCTTTGCTAGCATGGTTGACAATGCAGGATGCTGGTGGACTGGGTGAAGGAATCAAAGGGTTAAGTTTTCGCTTTGCTAGCATGGTTGACAATGCAGGATGCTGGTAGACAGGGTGAGAGAGTCAAAGGGTTAAGTTTTTGCTTTGCTAGCATGGTTGACAATGCAGGATGCTGGTGGACAGGGTGAGGGAGTCAAAGACTCAAGTGTTTGCTTTGCTAGCATGGTTGACAATGTAGGATGCTGGTAGACAGGGTGAGGCATCAAAGGGTTCAATTAAGCTAGTATCGTTGTCCACCATTAATGATCCTACCTGAGCAATTGTCCTGCGCCTCACGGAAATGGTGATGTCAGTAAATTGATGTTTTTGGAAGAATGGTTGTCTGATGTGTGTCATATTGGCAGATGTGATGCGTCTAGGTGTGTCGGCTTCAGCCTGCACCACTGGCTAGCACTGCTGTGCGAAAAGAAGAGCAAGGCGTAAGTCTCTTCCTGTCAGTACATAGCCTCTCCATCAGCAAGCCCTACGCTGTGCCTCCTCGTGGCGACAGGCGGTAACTGAGCACCTCACGGACTCAGGCTGAATCTCGTAGGACTCGGAGGGGTCTGGCCCCCAGACGTGAGGCATGCAGGCCCACCAGCGTGTGGACACGCCCTGGTGCCCACGAACCAGATCCCGAAGCTATGGGTAAACATTAGCTCCACTGCCTTGTGGACATCTCGAAAGTAAGGACTAAGGGAAGTAACCCGAAAAAAAAACCGTATGGAAGGCAAGGGGGAAACCGACCATCGAAGTTTTCGCCCAGAAAACCATGGACAGGCAAAGAGAAAAAGAAATAGTTAACGAGATCGAGCAAGCCGAATGTGGATTTCTCAGA
>JAPXFY010000032.1:216484-223984 GCA_030674185.1 Monoplex corrugatus | reverse complement strand
CTATGTTCCTCAAGTCAGTAACACTATGTTCCCCAAGTCAGTAAACTATGTTCCCCAGTCAGTAACACTATGTTCCCCAGTCAATAACACTATGTTCCCCAGTCAGTACACTATGTTCCACAAGTCAGTAACACTATGTTCCCCAATCAGTAACACATGTTCCCCAAGTCAGCAACACTATGTTCCCCAAGTCAGTAACACTATGTTCCCTAAGTCAGTAACACTATGTTCCCCAAGTCAATAACACTATGTCCCCGAAGTCAATAACACTATGTCCCCAAGTCAGTAAGACTATGTTCCTCAAGTCAGTAACACTATGTTCCCCAAGTCAATAGCACTATGTTCCCCAAGTCAGTACACAATGTTCCACAAGTCAGTAACACTATGTTCCCCAAGTCAGTAACACTATGTTACCCGAGTCAGTAACACTATGTTCCCCAAGTCAGTAAAACTATGTTCCCCAAGTCAGTAAAACTATGTTCCCCAATCAGTAACACTATGTTCCCCAAGTCAATAACACAATGTTCCCCAAGTCAGTAACACTATGTTCCCCAAGTCAGTAACACTATGTTCCCCAAGTCAGTAACACTATGTTCCCCAGTCAGTAACACTATGTTCCCCAGTCAATAACACTATGTTCCCCAGTCAGTAACACTATGTTCCCAAAGTCAGTAACACTATGTTCCCCAAGTCAGTAACACTATGTTCCCCAAGTCAGTAACACTATGTTCCCCAAGTCAGTAACACTACGTTTCCCAAGTCAATAACACTATGTCCCTGAAGTCAGTAACACTATGTTCCCCAAGTCAGTAAAACTATGTTCCCCAAGTCAGTAACACAATGATCCCCAAGTCAGTAACACAATGTTCCCCAAGTCAGTAAAACTATGTTCCCCGGTCTGGTAACACTATGTTCCCCAAGTCAGTAACACTATGTTTCCCAGTCAGTAACACTATGTTCCCCAAGTCAATAAACACTATGTTCCCAAGTCAGTAACACTATGTTCTCAAGTCAGTAACACTATGTTCCCCAAGTCAGTCACAATATGTTCCTCAAGTCAGTAACACTATGTTCTCCAAGTCAGTAGCACAATGTTCCACAAGTCAGTAACACTATATTTCCCCAAGTCAGTAACACTATATTTCCCCATGTCAGTAACACTATATTTCCCCAAGTCAGTAACACAATGTTCCCCAAATCAGTAGCACTATGTTCCCCAAATCAGTAACACTACGTTCCCCAAGTCAGTAGCACTATGTTCCCAAGTCAGTAACACTATTTCCCCAAGTCAGTAACACTATATTTCCCCAAGTCAGTAACTCTATATTTCCCCAAGTCAGTAACACTATGTTCCCCAAGTCAGTAGCACTATGTTCCCCAAGTCAGTAACACTATGTTCCCAAGTCAGTAACACAGTTCCCAAGTCAGTAACATTATGTTCCCCAAGTCAGTAGCACAATGTTCCCCAAGTCAGTAACACTATGTTTCCCCAAGTCAGTAGCACTATGTTCCCCAAGTCAGTAACACTATGTTCCCCAAGTCAGTAAACAATGTTCTACTAGTCAGTAACACTATGTTCCCCAAGTCAGTAACACTATGTTTCCCGAGTCAGTAAACACATGTTCCCCAAGTCAGTAACACTATTTTCCCCAAGTCAGTAGCGCTATGTTCCCCAAGTCAGTAACACTGTGTTCCCCAAGTCAGTAACACTATGTTCCCCAGTCAGTAACACTATGTTCCCCAAATCAGTAACACTATAGTTTCCCCAAGTCAGTACACTATGTTCCCCAAATCAGTAACACTATGTTCCCCAAGTCAGTAACACAATGTTCCACTAGTCAGTAACACTATGTTCCCCAAGTCAGTAACACTATGTTCCCCGAGTCAGTAACACTATGTTCCCCAAGTCAGTAACACTATGTTCCACTAGTCAGTAACACTATGTTCCCCAAGTCAGTAACACTATGTTCCCCGAGTCAGTAACACTATGTTCCCCAAGTCAGTAACACTATGTTCCACTAGTCAGTAACACTATGTTCCCCAAGTCAATAACACTATGTTCTCCAGTCAGTAACACTATGTTCCCCAAATCAGTAACACTATATTTCCCCAAGTCAGTAGCACTATGTTCCCCAAGTCAGTAACACTATGTTCCCCAAGTCAATAACACAATGTTCCACTAGTCAGTAACACTATGTTCCCCAAGTCAGTAACACTATGTTCCCGAAGTCAGTAACACTATGTTCCCCAAGTCATTAACACTATGTTCCCCAAGTCAGTCACACTATGTTCCCCGAGTCAGTAACACTATGTTCCCCGAGTCAGTAACACTATGTTCCCCAAGTCAGTAACACTATGTTCCCGAAGTCAGTAACACTATGTTCCCCAGTCAATAACACTATGTTCCCCAGTCAGTAACACTATGTTCCACAAGTCAGTAACACTATGTTCCCCATGTCAGTAACACTATGTTCCCCAAGTCAGTAACACTATGTTCCCCAAGTCAATAACACAATGTTCCACTAGTCAGTAACACTATGTTCCCAAGTCAGTAACACTATGTTCCCCAAATCAGTAACACTATATTTCCCCAAGTCAGTAGCACTATGTTCCCCAAGTCAGTAACACTATGTTCCCCAAGTCAATAACACAATGTTCCACTAGTCAGTAACACTATGTTCCCAAGTCAGTAACACTATGTTCCCGAAGTCAGTAACACTATGTTCCCCAAGTCATTAACACTATGTTCCCCAAGTCAGTCACACTATGTTCCCCGAGTCAGTAACACTATGTTCCCCCGAGTCAGTAACACTATGTTCCCAAGGTCAGTCACACTATGTTCCCCAAGTCAGTAACACTATGTTTCCCGAGTCAGTAACACTATGTTCCCCAAGTCAGTAACACTATGTTCCCCAAGTCAGTAACACAATGTTCCCCAAGTCAGTAACACTATGTTCCCCAAGTCAGTAACACTATTTCCCCAAGTCAGTAACACAATGCGGAGTCGTCCACACTAAAAAAGGGAACAACAGGGGTCAAAGAACTTCACGTTGGCAGAGCCGCGGGGCAGATAGCAAAAGGTCATTAACCTTTTCCCTACAGAACCAGCCAACCAGTGGGACATAGCCACGGATGTGAGTGTGAGGATATCACGGTATTAGAGACAGAGACAGAGAGAGAGTGAGTGAGAGCGAGAGGGTGAAAGAGAGAGTGAGAGAGGGAGAGTGAGAGACAGAGAGAGAGAGAGGCAGAAAGAGAGAGAGAGAGAGACAGAGACAGAGAGAGAGAGCTAGAGAGAGAGAGAGAGAGTGAGAGAGGGAGAGGGAGAGACAGAGAGAGAGAGTCAAAAGGCAGAGAGAGAGAGAGAGTGAGAGAGAGAGAGAGTGAGTGAGAGTGAGAGAAAGAGTGCAACAGAGTGCGAGAGAGAGAGAGAGAGAGAGAGAGAGAGAGAGAGAGAGAAGCAGAGAGAGAGAGAGAGAGTGCGAGAGATAGAGAGAGAAGCAGAGAGAGAGAGAGAGAGCGAGAGAGAGAGAGAGAGTGAATGAGAATGAGAGAGAGAATGAGAGAGAGAACGAGAGAGTGAGACAGAGAGAGACAGACAGAGAGAGAGAGAGTGAGAATGAACGAGAAAAGGGAGAGAGAGACAGAAAGACAGTGAGAAAGAAAGAGAGAGGGAGAGTGAACAAGAGAGAGTGCGAGAGAGAGAGAGAGAGTGAGTGAGAGAGAGAGACAGATAGAGATGAGTTAAAGAGACAGAGAGAGAGAATGAGGGAGTGAATGAGAGACAGAAAGAGAGAGAGAGAGACAGACAGACAGACAGACAGACAGACAGACAGACAGAGAGATGAAATGAAACCATACATAACATAACGAAATAAAATGAATAGTTGTTTTTTTTTTTGTCATCACCCGACATACACCAAAAAAAATTATATGCCTTTGCTTATCAACTAATAAAACAAAAAGGATACTGCCGAAAATGAAAGACAGAGAGAGACAAACAAAACAAAACAAAACAAAACAAAACAAAAAACAGTGAATGGTCATTGGTTACTTATTTCATGTTTGGCAGCAAAAACACTGGACCAACAAATTGTTCGTATACCCCGTAATCCAGGGGAGAGAGAGAGAGAGAGGAGAGAGAGAGGAGGGGTGGAGGAATGGCTCAGTGAGTGACCCTGAGTTTTATAGCGGACGACCTTGAGAAAGGTCCTTGCTCTTCGCGGCAGTATTACTGGAAAGGAGCGAGCGAGCGAGCGAGCAAGAGAGAGAGAGAGGGGGGGGTGGGTGGTGGGGTGGGAGGTTATCAGAAACTGTTTAGTAGTGTGTCACATCACGTTTCCTTGTCTCTCTCTCTCTCTTCCCCACCCCCACCCCCCACCCCCCACTCCAGCACCTCTTAGCAGAGTCCTCGTTAGTCTTCCTTCACCTCCTTCATCTCAACCCCCCTGTCTGTCTGTCTGTCTGTCTGTGTCCCCCATCCATTGTTTTGAAAGCAAGGTCACTGAACTTAGTCACGGAGCCATTCAACGTTACACAACGGTTTGTGTAAAAGACGACTGACTTATGAAGATCCGAACTCCCGTCAGTCTTAACCCTTTG
This sequence comes from Monoplex corrugatus, assembly GCA_030674185.1. NCBI lineage: Eukaryota > Metazoa > Mollusca > Gastropoda > Littorinimorpha > Ranellidae > Monoplex > Monoplex corrugatus. The sequence continues at coordinate 219,382 of JAPXFY010000032.1, read as the reverse complement.
ACTCCCGCACCCTATCCACCAACTGCAAAAACTTAACCCTTTGACTCCCGCACCCTATCCGCCAACTGCAAAAACTTAACCCTTTGACTCCCGCACCCTATGCACCAACTGCAAAAACTTAACCCTTTGACTCCAGCACCCTATCCACCAACTGCTAAAAATTAACCCTTTGTCTCCAGAACCCTATCCACCAACTGCAAAAACTTAACCCTTTGACTCCTTCACCCTATGCACAGTTTCCTGTACGAAGCCGGTGGATGGGGTGAGGGAGCCAAAGGGTTAAGTGCAGGAAGTTGGTGGATTGGGTGAGGGAATCAAAGGGTTAAGGGAACCAAAGGGTTAAGTTTTTGCAGTTGGTGGAAAAGGTGCGGGAGTCTAAGGGTTATTATATATATACATATATATATAATTTTTTTTTGCAGTTGATGGAAAGGGTTAAGTTTTTGCCTTTGCTGGCACGGTTGACAAGCAGGATGCTGGTGGACAGGATGTGGGAGTCAAAGTGTTAACAAAATATTGTGGGGGAATTTTGGGCACTGTTAGGCTTCTACCTAGAGTTGGCCGCGCCATTTCATCATCATCAGGTGCCTTGCCGCTTGGCGTTGGCGATTATGGACTTCCATCTGTCTCTATCTCTTGTTGCCTCAAGCATCTCTTCCACCCTCCTCATCCCCAGCCACTCCGCGAGTCCGTCTAGTATCTTCTTCCTGGGTCTACCCAGTGCTCTCTTTCCCTCCAGCTTTCCCGTTGTGACCAGGTGCTCCAATTCCCCTTTCCTCATAAAATGTCCTATAAATGTTGCCTGTCTTTTCCTAATCTTCCTTATGAATGATCTACTTGTGTCTGCCTCCATCAAGACTGTCTCATTTGTTTTCTTTGCTGTCCATGGAACTCTCAACATTCTTCTTAGAAACTACATTTCGGCGGCTTTGCTTGTTGACTGTCCACGGCTCGCAACCGTACAACAGTATTGGTTCTATATAACATTCAAGAACTCTCTTCCTGATGTTAATTTATAGGCATTTGTTGGTAAGAATGCCATTTGCGCGTTGGGAAAACTGGGCTCACACAGTCTAGTCTTGTCCATTGAGAGGGTGTTGTTCACATTTCTTGACCAACATCGCTGGTGTCTGAATCTCTCGGGCCTGGCTGACGCCAAGATTATATCATGATAATAAAGTACACCCCTCACCACTCAGTCGCTACCTAAATGGGAACTCCATAGTATCATCATCATCATCATCATCATCATCATCATCATCATCATCATCATCATCATTATCATCATCTTCATCTTCATCTTCATCATCATCATCATTATCTTCATCATCGTTATCATCGTTATCATCTTCATCATCGTTATCATCATCATCACCATCACCACTATGTGCCTTGCCGCATGACGTTGGCGATCATGGTCCTCCATAGGAATCTATCTTTTGTCGCTGCAAGTTCATCTCCCGCCCTTTCTGTCTTCATCCACCCTGCAAAACAGTCCACTATTTTCTCCCTGGGTCTTCCTGGTGCTCTTTTCCTCTACAGCTTTCCTGTTGTGACCAGGTGCTCAAATTTCTCTTGCCTCATAAAATGTCCTATAAATACTACTTGTGTTTTCCTGATCTTTTTCATCAATGCTTTTTAGTGTTTGCTTCTTTCAAGACTGTCTCGTGTGTTTTCTTTACTGTTCATGGAGCTGGTAACATTCTTCGTAGAAACCACATTTCAGCTGCTTCAATCTTGTTCCGACTTTGCGTGTTGACTGTCCACTCTTCGCATCCGTACAGTGCTGTATAGAACCAATATCGTTGTATGGATGCGAATTCATCATTATGGCACTGCGAACAAACTGTCCCAGATTTTGGTGGCTCTTCATGTTCTGGTCTTATGGCGACCTCAGTGTGGGTGGGTTTGGAGGTGTGTGTTGGAGAACTGAAATGAGCGGTGTGTGTGTGTGTGGGGGGGGGGGGGGGTTGGGGTGGAGTGTAGTGACAGAGGATTGATGCCAAAGATGGCACAGAAAAGTCATTTTGTGTTTTTTTGGTGTTGGTAATTCAAGGCCAGTTATGTAGATCAGCAACGTCCTGTTTGAAAAATGTTTTTTAGCTGATAGCTTCTATCGCTGTACAATAGTGTGAGTCATTGTCTTTGGTGTTCTCTGTCTGTCTGTCTCTCTCCTCTCTCTCTCTCTCTCTCTCTCTGTCTCTTCTGTCTGTCTTCTCTCTCCTCTCTCTCTCTCTCTGTTCTCTGTCTGTCTGTCTCTCTCCTCTCTCTCTCTCTCTCTCTGTTCTCTGTCTGTCTGTCTCTCTCCTCTCTCTCTCTGTCTGTTCTCTGTCTGTCTGTCTCTCTCCTCTCTCTCTCTCTCTCTTCTCTCTGTCTGTTCTCTGTCTGTCTGTCTCTCTCCTCTCTCTCTCTCTCTGTCCTCTGTCTGTCTGTCTCTCTCCTCTCTCTCTCTCTCTGTCCTCTGTCTGTCTCTCTCTCTCCTCTCTCTCTCTCTCTCTTTCTCTCTCTCTCTCTCTCCTCTCTCTCTTTCTCACTTTCGCTGTCTCTCTCTTTCTCTCTCTCTCTCTCTCTTCTCTCTCTCTCCTCTCTCCTCTCTCTCTCTCTTTCTCTCTCTCTCTCTCTCCTCTCTCTCTCTTTCTCTCTTTCGCTGTCTCTTTCTCTCTCTCTTCCCCCCCTCTCTCTCTCTCTCTCCCTCTCTCTCTGTCCTCTGTCTCTCCTCTTCTTTCTGTCCTCTGTCTGTCTGTCTCTCTCTCTCTGTCTCTCTGTCTCCCTCCCGTCTCTTTCTCTGTTCTCTTTGTGTGTCTCTCTTTGTCTCTCTGTCTCTGCCTCTCTATCTGTCTGTCTGTGTCTCTGTGTCTCTCTCTGTCTCTGTCTGTCCGTCTGTCTCTCTCTCCCTTC
>JAPXFY010000032.1:188984-191484 GCA_030674185.1 Monoplex corrugatus | reverse complement strand
TTACAGATATTTTGAATTGAAAGTTTGATTCTTTTTTGAGACACAAATTTTTCATTTAAATCTTCATGAAATCGAATCCATGATGCTAATTCTAGCGAGTTGTAAGCTTCTTTTACCGAGGTGTTAACATGTAATTCTATGGAATTTTCAAAACGGAGTGCACCGGATTTAGCTGCTCTGTCAACTACGTTGTTGCCGTGAAGACCAACGTGAGAAGGCACCCAGCATAAACTGATTTCCGAGCCATTTATCTTTAAACAGTGTATTAGATGATTTGCCTCAATTATTAAATCAGGTCTTGTGTCTGTATCAAAAGACTGTAAGGCATATAATACAGATTTTGAATCAACAAACAGAACTACTTTGAAAGGCACAGGCCGAAGGCTTATTAAATAATGCAACGCTTGAACAACAGCGACCAATTCTGCTGTATATATAGATACATTTGCCCAATGAAAAAAGACTTTTTAATGTTAAATTTTGGAACATAAAACGCTGCTCCAGCGCTCTGATTTGCTAAGACTGACCCATCAGTAAAAATGTGGAGGTGGGTACGGTACTTTTCATCGATGTGTTCAAAAGCTGTGGATAGCGTAATGTTGACATTATCATCTTTTTTAACGTCTGCATAATCGAGATCAAACGTGGCCTTTAGCATTTCCCATGTAGGGATAGGCGTTAACATTGGTTTTTTGGCTATTTCATCCATAGTTATGCTGGATTGTTTGATCAGGTCAGATATGTAAGTTGCGGTTGTAATTTGTGATGAAATGTTTTTTGCTCGTTTTGGAAAGTCAATATCAGACCTGATTTTAATTTCTTTGCTCACAAAATTATTCGCTTGTGAAGTAGTTCTAATTGCAAACTTTGCTGTAGCTAGCTCACGATGGTTGTTTAGAGGTAGAATTCCAGCAACTTTGTACGTTTCCAGAGTAGAAGCATGAGTTGGTACACCTAGTGCAATTTTAAGACTTTTGCAGTCCAAGTTCTGAATCTTTTTTAGTAAATATTTAGGTGCATTGAAAAAAACTTCTTGCGCATAGGATAATTTAGACCTGACCAGCGCTGTTGACAGGTGAATCAGTATATTTGTATCCATTCCCCAGGGTAATTTGCTTATTATCTTTAGAAAATTTAAGGTTTTTCGTGCTTTTGTTAAAATATAATCAAAATGAACATTCCAGCTTAATTTCGAAGTGATGTAAACTCCCAGAAATTTTACGACCTGTTTGTAATTTAAAACTTCACCAAGCAATTTGAAAGTAGGCAAGTTATTTGAGTTACCACCAGGATCAAACAGCATCATGTTAGTCTTTTCTGCCGACAACGACAGACCATTTTCTAACATATAGTTTCCAAGATTATCAAGATCAATTTGATACAATTTCCTGATGTAATTCCGTGTTCTCTGTGGAGTTGTCTTTTTTAAAGTGATATTCATCCAAGTGCATATATCATCAGCATACTGTACTAAAACAACACGATTTGAAAAAGCTTTAGGAAGATCCTGTATAAGGATATTAAATAAAATAGGTGCTATCACTGAACCTTGTGGAATCCCCATGTCGAGGTGCCGTGAAGTAGAATAACTAGCTCCCACTCTAGCCTGTATTGTTCTATTAGCTAAAAAAGATTTAATGTAATTGTACATATTGCCAGATAAACCAACAGATTTTAGCTTGAACAATAAACGTTTATGCCAAACTTGATCGTAGGCTTTTTTTACATCAAAGAAAGTAGCTAAAACACTTTTTCTGCGGGCAAACTGTTGTTTGATCTGAGTCGTAAGTTTAACCAGGTGTTCAACTGCGGATCTCCCTTTTCTAAAACCGCCTGGTTTACCGGAATAACGTTATTTTTATCACAGTAGTGTAAAAGTCTGTTTAAGATCAATCTTTCCATTAGTTTGCTCGTGTGGGACGTCAAAGCAATGGGTCTGTAACTGTTTTTATCAGTTTTCGATTTTCCTGCTTTTAAGATCGGTATAACTATAGACTTTTGCCAGATTTGTGGTACAGTTCCGCTAACCCAGCATTTCTGCAAAATTTTGTGTAGGAAAATAAGATAGTTTTCAGGGAGATGTTTAATCATTTCAATCGAAACTGCATCAATACCTACCGAACTCGTTTTGTTGTGTAGAAACAGTATTGTGTTTTTTAGCTCTTCTAAGGTGATTGGAGAATTAAACCAGAGATCATTCTGAGGTATTGGATCAGTGTAGATTGAGTTGTTATCTTCCATTTCTCTGTGATGTTTGCAGTCTGGAGATAAACCTTCAACTTTACTGTTTTTAGCAAATAAGTCCACAAAGGTTTCTGCTTTGTCCATGTCTGAAGGAAATGTGTTACATGTTTCTATCATTATCGGACACCTAGGTAAGTTGGTTCCATTCTTCATTTGATTCATTTTCGTCCAGACTTTATGGAAATCTTTGAAATCTGAAATTTCTTTTTTGCAGAATGATGCCCAGTAATCTTTCTTTGCTTCAGCAATGATTTTG
>JAPXFY010000032.1:163984-176484 GCA_030674185.1 Monoplex corrugatus | reverse complement strand
CTTCTTCTTCTTTTCTTCGCATTCTTCTTCTTCGCATTCTTCTTCTTCTTCTTCTTCTTCTTCGCATTCTTCTTCTTCTGCATTCTTCTTCTTCGCATTCTTCTTCTTTCGCATTCTTCCTCTTTTTCGCATTCTTCTTCTTCTTCTTCGCATTCTTCTTCTTCTCTCTGTTCCTCTCCCCATCATTTCTGTCTCTTCTCTCTCCACAGAGAGAGAGAGAGAGAGAGGAGAGGAGGAGGAGAGAGAGAGAGACGGAGACAGAGACAGAGAGAAAAAGAGAGAGAAAGAGACAGACAGACAGAGACAGAAACAGAGAGACAGACAAGGAGAGAGAGAAACAGATAGAAAGACAGACAGACAGAAACAGAGACAGACAGAGACACAGACAGACAGACAGAGACAGAAACAGAGAGAGACAGCGAGAAAGAGATGGCCAGACAGAGAGGAAGGGAGGGAGGGACAGACAGAGAGAGACAGACAGAGAGAGAGAGACAGAGACAGACAGAGACAGACAGACAGAGAGACAGAGACAGAGGGAGACAGAGAGAGACAGAGAGAGAGACAGAGAGAGAGAGACAGAGACGAGAGAGACAGAGACAGAGAAGAGAGAGAGACAGAGGAGAGACAGAGAGAGAGACAGAGCAGAAGACAGAGAGACAGAGAGAGAGAAAGTAAATAGAAGTCTGTGTATATTTTCTTGGTTTCTGATCCAGGGCTAAAAACAACGCCACAAGGTCAAAATATGTGTATAGAGAGGGTGACTCACTCTGTTCTGTCTCTGTCTTCTCTCTCTCTCGCGCGCGCGCGCGTTCTCTCTCTCTCTCTCTCTCACTCTGTCTTTCTCTCTCTCTCTTTCGCGCGCGCGCGCGCGCGTCTGTCACTCTCTCTCTTTCTCTCTCTCTCTCATTTTCTCTCTTTATCTCTCTCTCACTCACTCACTCTGCCTCTCTCTCACACACACACGCACGCACATACACACACACGAACACGCACGCACACATACACACACAACACACACACATACGTACACACACATACACGCACACGCACCAACACACACAGGCACAGACAGACAAGCACATACACACACGCGAACACACACACACACACTCACACACACACACACACACACTCACACACACACACGAAAACATAACTCTTTGTTTATATCAGTTAAAGTTTGCCCATCAGTGTCTTCTTTACTGTCCCTACATCTGTCTTTTTCATTTCTTTAAATCTCTTTGATTTCTGATTCAAAAAAGAACTGGATGACAAAAGGAATTCTAGGCTTGATGGAAGAACGGAGGAAGGCAAAGAGAAATAAACAAAGAAATCAGGAATAGATGCAATGAAGCTAAGGAAGCTTGGCTGAAAACAAAATGCAAAGAAATAGAAGACCGATACAAAACGGATCCTCAATGTATGTTCAGAAAAATTGAAGAAATTGTCCACAGGAAAAAGACATGCACATCAATTGGTTGCTTAAAATCGAAAGATGGTATGCTTATCATGGAAAAAGATAAAATATTAGATGGGGAGAGTACATTAAAGACCTTTTTGAAGATGACAGAAACGAAGAACACATCATAAGAAAGAATGTTGAAGGACCACCCATATAAAAGATGAAGTCAGAGCAGCACTGAAAAAGATGAAACCAGGAAAAGCCCCCGGGACTAGACAAAATTACCACAGAGATGATTGAAGCCCTGGAGGAATTTGGTACTGAAAAAAATAACAGTCCTAAATGAAACTTATGACACTGGAAAAATCCCCAAAGATATGTCAAAATCAATTTTCATTACTCTTCCAAAGAAAACAGGGGCTATAGAATGCGAACTTCATTGCACAATCATCTTGATGAGTCACGTAACAAAAATCCTTTAAGAATAATCATGATGAGGACAAGGAATAGAATCAAAAGAAAAATAGCAGAAGAACAGTGTGGATTTGTCGGAGGTAAAGGAACTATAAATGCCATATACATCCTAAGAACTATCATAGAAAGGTCAAATGAGTTGAATAAGGATTTATATTTATGCTTTGTTAATTATACCAAGGCTTTCGATCGGGTAAGACATGAAGAAATGATCAACCAACTAGAAAGCCTCAATATTGATGGAAATCTACGAATAATCAGAAATATGCATTGGGAACAAACAGCTGCAATGAGAATAGAAAACGATATAAGCTCTTTCCAAAATATCAAAAGAGGAGTCAGACAGGGTTGTGTTCTGTCACCAGATCTGTTTTCACTTTACAGCAAAAACATCATGAGAAACTTAGAAGAAGACCCTGGATTAAAGGTTGGAGGGAAAATGATAAAGAACGTTCCTTACGCTAATTGCAGAAAATGAAAGGGAAATACAAAACCTTGTGAATATAACAGAAATAGAAAGCGAAAGTAAGGGGTTGGAGCTGAACAGCAGGAAGACTGAAGTCATGGTAATCTAGTAAAAAACATGAAATCCCCTCATGCAAAATAACAGCAAACGGCACAACCTTGAGACAGGTTGATAAGTTTAAATATCTGGGAATGATCATTTCACCAGACGGCAGATGCACATCAGAAATAGCCAGCAGAATCGGCCAAGCCAAAACAGCATTGGAGAAGATGAAAAGCATTCTCACCAACAAATCCCTATTAATTAACATCAGGAAGAGAGTTCTTGAATGTTATGGAGAACCGATAATGTTATACGGTTGTGAGGCGTGGACAGTCAACAAACAAAGCCAGAACAAGACTGAGACAGCCGAGATGTGGTTTCTAAGAAGAATATTGAGGGTTCCATGGACAGCAAAGAAAACAAACGAGACAGTCTTGATATGGAGGCAGACACAAGGAAATCATTGATACTGATAAAGAAGATTAGGAAAAGACAGGCAACATTTACACGCCATTTTATGAGGAAATGGGAATTAGAGCACCTGGTCACTACAGGAAAGATGGAGGGTAAGAGAACACCATGTAGACCCAGGGAGAAAGCATTGGACGGACTTGCAGAGTGGCTGAGAACAGAGAGGTGGAAGAGATGTGCAACAAGGGATAGATACATATGGAGGGCCATGATCACCAACGCCTTGCAGCACGGCACTTGATGATGATGATGATGATGATGATGATGATTCAGTAAAAGCCCAGAAATATTCTTTTCTGCAAGAGTGTGCACAATGTCTTTTTTATGGTCTTTTTTTGTTGTTGCTCAGTATCAATATTTGCCTGATTGATGATAATAGCTCTTGTTGTTGCTCAGTATCAATATTTGCCTGATTGATGATAACAGCTCTTGTTGTTGCTCAGTATCAATATTTGCCTGATTGATGATAATAGCTCTTGTTGTTGCTCAGTATCAATATTTGCCTGATTGATGATAATAGCTCTTGTTGTTGCTCAGTATCAATATTTGCCTGATTGATGATAATAGCTCTTGTTGTTGCTCAGTATCAATATTTGCCTGATTGATGATAATAGCTCTTGTTGTTGCTCAGTATCAATATTTGCCTGATTGATGATAATAGCTCTTGTTGTTGCTCAGTATCAATATTTGCCTGATTGAAGATAATAGCTCTTGTTGTTGCTCAGTATCAATATTTGCCTGATTGATGATAATAGCTCTTGTTGTTGCTCAGTATCAATATTTGTCTGATTGATGATAACAGCTCTTGTTGTTGCTCAGTATCAATATTTGCCTGATTGATGATAATAGCTCTTGTTGTTGCTCAGTATCAATATTTGCCTGATTGATGATAACAGCTCTTGTTGTTGCTCAGTATCAATATTTGCCTGATTGATGATAATAGCTCTTGTTGTTGCTCAGTATCAATATTTGCCTGATTGATGATAATAGCTCTTGTTGTTGCTCAGTATCAATATTTGCCTGATTGATGATAATAGCTCTTGTTGTTGCTCAGTATCAATATTTGCCTGATTGATGATAATAGCTCTTGTTTTTTCTTGCATGGTAGCTTTCTCCATCATTTTGTGAGTTAAACATCAATGGTCTGATTACCCAGATTTTGTTAGTAGGAGGGATGATTTTAGGCGCCTGAGCACCTCAGATATTCCAGGACGTAGACAGTTTGTTGTATTGGCTTCACCTGACAGTTTGTGTGCACGTTCATTTCCCTTCATACCAGAATATCCAGGACAGTCTGAATGAAATCAATTTTGATTTCGTGATCTTACTGCAATTGCGCTTTGCAGGTTGTTTTGCGGTGGTTTTTATTACTTGCTCAAAATGAAATTTAAACAGTTAAAAATATATCAAGAATCAAAAATATATCCAGGACAGTAAATCCACGTGAGCTAAAAAGTTAAAAATATATCCAGACAATATATCCATGTGAGTTTAAAAGTTAAAAATATATCCAGGACAGTAAATCCACGTGAGCTAAAAAATTAAAAAATATATCCAGGACAGTAAATCCATGTGAACTTTTGTGGACCGATATTATTAAATCATTGCTTCATGTCAGTCCTAGCGTTCCTGTTCCACTGTTGGCCTTTAGAGGTAGGGTAATTAAGTCAGTAAAGAACAGTTGGAGGCCAGAGAAAACGGTTTAAAGACAGCTTGAAGGCATCGCTAAAGTCCCTCAACATAGACTGGGAGAATTGGGAAAACCTTGCCCTCGACCGTACAGTCTGGCGTAGAAGAATCGAAACCGGATGTACCACTTCAGAAGTGTCTCGTATCCAATCTGCACAAGAAAAACGAGCTGCACGGAAAGCTAGGGCTGCAAACCCTTCACCACAGTAACCGACCACAGATGTCCAACCTGTGGACGTTACTTCTGTGCCCGGATCGGATTGATCAGTCACCTCTGGACACACTGACTCAAAGCAACTTCATGAAGCCGTGGTCATTGTCGACGACGACAGACGAACACCAAAGATTAATTAAGGGCGGACTGTCTTTTGTTTCATCAGCTATTGAAGTTAACCATTGTAGAGCAGGCGTGACGCCTCAGTTTCCATCGTCAAACTGAACGTTGTGATGGTATATGCAGCACTTTGTTATTGTTATGTTATTGTTATTGTTATTCTTATTGTTGTTTAAAGCTCAGCTGCATGGAGCCATATTAGGGTTATAACCATTTCAAAACGCACGCAATACCACAACAGGAAAAAAAAAATTTAAAAAAATTAAGCACACACATCAGTGAATTTGCGCACATAACCTGAGGAGATGCCCCTGGCATTGACCACTCCGTCAAATTTATAACACAGGGATTTAAAAAAAACACAGTTGAATACAAATTTAAATAGAACTGAAAAGAGACTAAAATATATATAAACACGGGCTTAAATTGTCTAAAATTGCTTCCACATACCACATTTCCCCAGAGCCAAAAATTGCACTTAATACATGTACCCAATTATCACTCCTATGAGAAAGTACATACGACTTTTTTATCGAACACATACGGGTGAATGGACCAGCAAGACAGAAAATGACAGAAAGCAAAAGAACAAGGCTGAAAGAGAGTGACAGACAAGATGAAAATTTTAGCACAGAATTTCCAGAAGGTGGGGATACTATTTATGCTGAAAGAGCCCCTGGCATCCTCATGGGGGAAAGTACTTTCTTCATGTATGGTGCTTCCATTCTGTTTGGCAGTGAAGCCCCATCCAGACTAGTTCTTGGTTTGCTGAACTATCAGCTTGTATGATAACGTCTATGGAGTCGTGGCTGATTGACTCGGTAAGAAGCTTCTTTTCCTGTTTATACGCCACCTGAGTGACCACAGAGACGATGATAATGAAGACGAGGAGGATGATAATCTTGATGCAATGATTGAGATTTTTTGATAAGTCTGAACTCTATGCTTACTTACATAACATATCCTGGCGTCAACCAGGCCCGAGAGATACAGACACCTGCGGTGTTGGTCAGAGGATTTGAGCAACACCCTCAATGACGCATCCATGAAGTGGATGAGACTCGACTGTGTGGTCCCAGTCTTCCCAATGAGCCCATAGCAAGCCCAACTCTGGGTAGAAGCTGGTTTGAACTGAAAAATCCACCAATAATATTTGAAGGGACTGATGGGGATTCGAATCCACAACCTTCCAGTCGGTGGTCCGTTGCGCTAACCACTACACCACGGCGACTGGTTGAGTAAGTTGATTTGTCATCAATCGATTCTAATCATACAGACAGAGCCATCAGCCAGTCGCCAATCCTGTCAAGAAAGAAAGAAAGAGACAGAGAGAGTAGAGACAGAGAGAGAGAGAGAGTGACAGAGAGAGAGAGAGTGACACAGAGAGAGAGTGACAGAGAGAGAGAGAGCGAGTGACAGAGAGAGAGAGAGTGACAGAGACAGAGACAGAGAGAGACAGAGAGAGACACAGAGAGAGAGAGACAGAGAGAGAGAGAGAGAGTGACAGAGACAAAGCGAGAGAGAGCAGAGACAGACAGACAAGACAGACAGACAGACAGAGAGAGAGAGAAAGAGAGAGGGAGAGAGAGACACAGAGAGAAAGAGAAAGAGAGAGAAAGAGAGAGGGAGAGAGAGAAGAGAGAGAAAGAGAAGAGAGAGAGGGAGACAGAGAGAAAGAGAGAGAGACAGAGAGAGAGAGAGGAAGAACAGAAGAGAGAGAGAGAGAGAGAGAGAGAGAGAGAGAGAAAAAGAGAGAGAGAGAGAGAGAGAAAGAGAGAGACAGAGAGAGGGAGAGAGAGAGACAAAGAGAGACAGAGAGAGGAGAGAGAGAGAGACAGAGAGAGACAGAGAAAGAGAGAGACAGAAGAGACAGAGACAGAGAGAGACAGAGACAGAGAGCAGAGAGAGACTCGACTCAAGATCAGAATTGTTTAATGTACATCTGCTTACGCAACATTACAAAATGTGTATCGTAATGGTAGAGATGACACGTGGTTTTGACAATTCCATATTTTCTTACAAACAAAGAGAGAGAGAGAGAGAGAGAGAGAGGAGAGAGGAGAGAGAGACAGAGACAGAGAGACAGAGACAGAGAGACAGACAGAGAGAAAGAGAGAGAGAGAGAGTATGACTGTTTTGTCTTTGCCTAGAAAAATAGTTTGTACGTTTTTCACATTCTTTCGTCATGTTGAGTTGTGTCAGCTGGTAAACTTACTGAATGCAGTTTTCTACCTGTCCCTTCTGTGATTTTCAACGTTGTCGTCGACTGCCTTTTGTTCTTGTGACAATCTTGTGAAGTGGATGTTCCAGGTTTTCCAATGTCCTGATAATATGCTTTTACTTCTATTCTGTTCTGTCTTGACTGCACTGAACTCCAGCTTAATTAATGAGGACAAGACAGAAGCTATCCTCATTGGCACCCGTCAGAAACTTTCTCAGCTGCCTCCTCTTTCTCTCCCATTATGTAACACATCAGTCCCAATTTCTGACTCAGCTAAAAACCTTGGTGTCTGCCTTGACTCTACCCTTCCATGAACAACTTTGTTTCTCAAACTGCCAGATCTTGCTACTATCACCTCCATCGTATAAGCCTGATCAGGAAGTATCTCTCTGTCGAAACAACTGCAAAACTCGTTCTCTCCTTCATAATGTCTCGCATTGACAAATTGCAATTCACTCCTGTCCGGTCTTCCTGCCTCCACCATCCACATTCTACAGCGCATTCAAAACAATGCTGCACGCCTTGTACTCAAAAAGAAAAAAGCTGACCACATTTCTCCTCTCCTGGTACAACTTCACTGGCTCCCTGTATCAAAGCGCATACAGTACAAACTAGACACCATGTGCTACAAAAGCCTCAATAACGCAGCCCCCGATTACCTGTCAAGCCAAACTTGAGATCTATGTTCCCTCACGTACCTCCGCTCTGCCTCCGATCCTCTGACTTTTCGCTTTCCACGCACTAAGCTCAATACCTATGGTCCACGAGCCTTCTCTGTTTCTGGTCCACTCTCCTGGAACAAACTTCCTCTCTCAGTCCGTCAGCAACCACTTTTGTCTCCTTCAAGTCCGCTCTCAAAACTCACCTTTTCTCCTCTGCATGAAATCCTGACCTCACTCATCCCCCTCTTAGCCTGTCTCCACTCGGAGTGGAATCACATTGTAATATATATTTGTATATAATATGCTCTCTATAATTTTCCATTGCTTTTATTCTTTTTCCCCATTTATAGACATGTGTGAGTGTGTGTGTGCGTGTGTGTGCGCGCGTGCGTATGTGTATGTTCAGCGCTTAGATTTGATTTCTATCAAGATTTTGCGCTATATAAATATTGTAATTATTATTATTATAGCGTCAGGCAGTTTCCGACAGCCTGTTCTTTGTGGTTTCAAGTTGTTCGCTCTCTTTGCTCTCTTTGAAATCAAACATCTGATACATTGTATTTCTTCCAGCGGTGTTGGTATACATTTTTGCTGGGTTCCGTCACATTGTGGACTTTATTGGAATGAAGTTTCAGACCAGTTAGCAAGAAACGGACATCCAAAAATGCCAATACCGTAACATGCCATAATATACGACTATCAGTTCATGAACTTGGTTCTGTGCTAGAACGTTCAGTTTATACAAATTTCTCCAATACCAAAGCCTGATACCTTACTGCCCCAGACAGCTAGCGTCCTTGATATACAAACTAAGGCTTAACTCTTGGAAAACGAAATATACACAGAATGTATGTATTTGTTCAAAAGCATTATCTGTCCACCATCTGCTCTTTGAATGTCCTATCTTACTTACGACATATAGAAATAGCAGTCTTGATTTTTCATGTACTGACGCTAGAGATATTCTTTACAACAAAAATAATGATATCATGCTAGTCCAGCTGATTCTCAGATCCCCTGTTGGCAGATTTTATGAGGAGTTAATTAATTGTGTGTATGTTATTATTTGACACTGTTCATTCATTGTTCTGAATTATTAATTGCACTTGTTCCCCTTCTCCCCTTCTTACATTCAAACTTCTATTACCCTTCCCCATACTCATCCTCCACCCCACCTTTTTTTTCCCCTTTGTGTGTATGTGTGTGTGCGTGCGTGTGTGTCTAAAATCACTATTGTGAACAGACATTAAATAAAAGCCAGTTCTCAGCCCAGCAGTTGCGCTGAAGAAGTCGGCCGGATCGCCGATGAAAGCTACGCAGTAAGTATTGTGTCTTTTTTGTAACTGAGAGCCAGGTTCAACCAGGTAGCCATTATTAAATAAAAGATTCATTCATTTCATTCTCTTTGCTTCATTTTGTTTTGTGTCTAGTGTTTAGAAGATGGGTTTGTGGCAGTGTTGTGTGGAGGTCAGGTCCCCTGGTCGATAGCACTCAGTGTGACAGCTTGGTACAGCTTGACAGTCAGCTGACCCGCATTACACAGACCATAATATGTTATGTTGATGTTCAATCGATATTCACTTAATTTGATGAAGAGAGAGAGAGAGGGAGGGAGAGAGAGAGAGAGGAAGCGAGAAAGAGAAAGAGACAGAGAGAGGGGAAGAGAGAAAAAGAGAGAGAGGAAGAAAGAGAAAGACAAAGAGAGAGGGGGGAAGAGACAGAGTGTGTATGTGAAAGAGAGAGAGAGAGAGGGAGAGAGAGAAGAAGAAGAAAGAGAGAGACACAGAGAGAGAGGGGAAGAGAGAGTGTGTGTGTGTGAAAAAGAAGAGAGAGAGAGAGAGAGAGAGAGAGAGAGAGAGGGGAGAATGCAAAACTTGCTGTGAAAAAAAAAGTTGAATGGACCAACAAGACAGACTAACAGAAGAAAGAAGTGATAGAATAAAGTAGAAAAGAGAGACAGACAGAGACAGAGAGAGAGAGAGACAGACAGACAGACAGAGACAGTCAGAGACAGAGACAGGACAGACAGACAGACAGAGACAGAGACAGAGAGACAGAGACAGAGACAGAGACAGACAGACAGAAGACAGAGACAGAGACAGAGACAGAGACAGACAGAGACAGACAGACAGACAGCAGACAGAGACAGACAGACAGACAGACAGAGACAGAGACAGAGACAGAGAGACAGACAGACAGAAGACAGACAGAAGACAGACAGACAGACAGACAGACAGACAGACAGACAGACAGAGATAGACAGACAAAGAAAAGGAGAGAACACCCAGGAAAACATCAGTAGAAAAGATAAAAACAGTGTGGATGCTAGTAGTATCTCTATGGGAGGTCGTAGAACTTAACAGTCGTTCGTCTTCAAGAGTTTGGCGTATTTCAAGTGGTTTGTTTTCGTTTTTAGTAGCTGGCAGGTTGCCATAGAGTGACGCCTTGACCTACTTGCAGTCTATGAGGGGAGGGGAATGTGTGTCGACTAGGCCCGCTACGTTCCTGCTAGTGCCTGCAGTCAATTATTATCAGTATTTCCATCACGCCGACACACGAGTGCTCCCGTCCTGACAACGCTGTGACGGTGTCTGTCTTATACGCCCCTACACCAAATGTGAGACACGGACAGAATTGATGATTGAGTGACAGGCTTCGTCGTCGCGATTAGATTTGATTTCATTGATGACAGGCTCATAAGGCTCATAAGGATCACTCATAAGGATCACTCATAAGGAAGATTAGGAAAAGACAAGCAACATTTATAGGCCATTTTACGAGGAAGGGGGATTTGGAGCACCTGGTCACAATGGGAAAGCTGGAGGGAAAGACAGCACCAGGTAGACCCAGGGAGAAAATGCTGGACGGACTTGCAGAGTGGCTGGGGATGAGGACGGTGGGGGAGATGCTGGGGGCAACGAGAGATAGAGATGGTTGGAAGTCCATGGTCGCCAACGCCATGCGGCAGGACACCTGATGATGATGATGATGATGATGACAGGCTGTTATTGTTATTGTTATTGTTATGTTTGTTTAAAGCCCAGCCGACTGCGTAGAGCCATATCAGGGCTATAACTGTTTCAAAACATACATAATACTTCAACAGGAAAAAATAAAAAAACACAACAGAAAATTAAGTACACATATCAATGCATTTGCGCACATAATCTAGGGATATGCTCCTAGCGTTGGGCACTCAGGCCAATTTATCTCACAGAGGATTTAAAAAACAACTTGAATACAATCTAAACATAACTAAGGCCACTAAATTACCTAAAATTGATTCCGCATATCTCATTCCCCTAGAGCCAAAAAAATCTGAATACAAATTCAAACATAACGAAGGCCACTAAAGTACCCAAAATTGTTTCCACATGTCTTATTCCCTAAGAGCCAAATATGCATTTAATACATGTACAAAAAAATGTGTAGAAATGACAGAAAGCAAAGGAGGCAGAAAAAACAAAACAAAGAGAGTGACAGAAAAGAGGAAATTTCTTGCACAGACTTTCCAGAAGATGGGGATACTACTTATACTGGAAGCGCCCCTGGCATCCCCACTGGAGGCAGACTGGCTGATGGCTCTGTCTGTATGATTACAACTGGTTGATGACTGGTTGACAAAGCAAAATGCTGGTGGACAGGGTGTGGGAGTCAAAGAGTTAATACTTGATGTTGTGTTTCCAGGAGCTTTAACCCTTTGACTCCCGCACCCTGTACACCAGCATCCTGTATTGTCAACCACGCCAACAAAGCCAAAACTTTAACCCTTTGACTCCCACACCCTGTACACCAGCATCATGTATTGTCAACCCGCCAACAAAGCAAAAACTTTAACCCTTTGACTCCCACATCCTGTACACCAGCATCCTGTATTGTCAACCACGCCAATAAAACAAAAACTTAACCCTTTGACTCCCGCACCCTGTACACCAGCATCCTGTATTGTCAACCACGCCAACAAAACAAAAACTTTAACCCCCTGACTCCCACACCCTGTCCACCAGCATCCTGTATTGTCAACCACGCCAACAAAACAAAAACTTTAACCCCCTGACTCCCACACCCTGTCCACCAGCATCCTGTATTGTCAACCACGCCAACAAAACAAAACCTTTAACCTTTTGACTCCCTCACCCTTTCCACCAGCTTCCTGTAGGAAGCTGGTAGTATGGGTGAGGGAGTCAAAGGGTTAAAATTTGGCAGTTGGTGGATAGGGTGCTGGAGTCAAAGGGTTAATACACTCACTTGAGGGTTAAGTTTTTGGTTTAGTAGCGTGGTTTGTAGACAATGCAGGATGCTGGTGGACAGGGAGTCAAAGAGTTAATAAGTGTTTGGCAGAGAAGTACAACACAACACAGTCTGTCTGATCTGACCGCAGTGTGTCTACAGCTAGCTGGTAAACGTTAAAGGGACCAGGAGGCCTCCAGTCTGCCCAGCTGTGAATAGTTCCTGACACTGTTCAGGGTTTGGGATGATAACACAGTAGTGGAGATGACTGGGACCCAGGCTGTGACGTTTGTCCCACAACCCTGAAAATCCTTTGTTATCAGAGACAGACATGGACACTTAAAAAAAGAAAACAAAACAAAACAAAACAAACAAACAACAACAACAAGAAACAAACAAACAAACAACAACAACAAAATCACAGCAAAACAAAACAAAACAAACAAACAACAACAACAACAAACAAACAAACAAACAAACAACAACAAAATCACAGCAAAACAAAACAA
>JAPXFY010000032.1:143984-156484 GCA_030674185.1 Monoplex corrugatus | reverse complement strand
TGAGAGTAAGTGCCATTGATGAGAACGGTTTGTTTTCTGTTTGATAGGTATGAAGTGAACCAAGACAGAGCAATGTCAGAGATGCCAAAAGTATGATGAAGTCTAGAAAGGAGAATACCATGATCAATGGTATCAAAGGCTGCAGACAGATCAAGGAGTGTGAGGAGAGAGACTTTGCCAGTATCAGTTGCAAGGAGGAGATTGTTGAGAATGTGTAGTAGGGCAGTTTCAGTGCTATGGCACTGGCGGTAGGCTGACTGGAAAGGATTGAGGAGATTGTTGGCAGACAGGTGAGAGTTCAGCTGGTTGAGGACGACTTTTTCAAGGAGTTTTGACAAGAAAGAGAGATTAGAGATAGGCCGGTAATTTTTCAGTTCATTTGGATCTAAATTGTGTTTCTTGAGGAGAGGGTGAACAATAGCAGACTTGAAAGAATCTGGGACAGTTCCAGTTTGAAGAGAAGTGTTGATGATGTCAGTGATGAATGGGAGGAGAGTAGGGAGACAGTCGGCGTAGACAGAACCTGGAAGAGGATCCAGTTCGCAGGTTTTGAACGACATGGATCTGATTGTGTTGAGAATTTCTTCTTGTGAGACTGGGGTAAAAGTAGTAAGAGGTGTGCCAGAGAAGGAAGGGTCAGGTGGGCATGGTTGACAGGGTGTCCTGTCAAGCCTGTCACGAAGAGTTTGTATTTTGGTGGTGAAATAGTTGGAGAATACAGATGGGAGTTCTTCATTTGTATGTTTTGTTGGGAGAGGTAAATCTTTTCGTGTGCCAAGGAGATGATTCATGGTTGTAAAGAGTTCTTTTGAAGAAGAGGCATTCAGGATTTTGGTTTGGAAATAGCTTGTTTTTGCTGATGCAATGAGGGTGGATACTTTTGTTTTAGAGGCTTGGAAAAGTTGCCTGTGTACAGTGAGTTTGGATTTGCGCCAGCGGCGCTCTGCTCTGCGGCGGGCACGTTTTGCACAGGCGATCTCATGAGTGAGCCAGGGGGTAGGGGGGCGGTCAGGTAAAAGACGGGTTGTGGCTGGAGCATGAGTGTCCAGAAGATGGTGGAGAGTAGTATAGAATTCATCGGCAAGGTTATGTGACTTTTCAGAAAGGAGACGGGAGGCATCAGATGAGAATGTGGAGAGGTCGATAGATTTGAGATTGCGTCGAGTCACTGTGCGCATGGTACGGGAAGGAGGAGAAATGTCGAGAGAACAGAGAATTGCAGAGTGGTCAGATGGAAGGGCTGAAGTTAGACGGGTAGAAAGAACTAAGCAGTTGTCAGTAGCGGAATTGTGATGATCACGAGAAATGATCCAGTCAAGAATGTGACCTTTTTGATGGGTTGGTTCAGAAATGTGTTGAGTCATATTGTGATTGGACAGAGAGTTGATGATATGTCTTGTGTCATAACGGTGAGTGTTGTCATAGTGGACATTGATATCACCTAGAATGATGAGATTTCCAGGTAAGAGGCAGTAGTGGTCAAGCAATTGGTCAAAGTCAGAGAGAAACATGGATGTGGTGAGCTTGTTGGCAGAGCTAGGTGGAGGTCGATAGACACAGGAGAAGGTGATGGGGTGAGGGGTGGATTGGAAGGATACTTCAACGTGCTCGAAAGAAGGATGGGAGAAAGGCAGAGACTGCGAGAAAGATAGGCGGGAATGGAGTGAGTCGTTGTAGAGGATGGCGATACCGCCACCTCGGGATGAGCGATGGAAAGAAGCAAGCCTGTAACCACTCGGAGTGAGGCTAGCAAGTATAGGTTCGTGACCAAGGGGGTTAAGCCATGTCTCCGTGATAAAAGCAATGTCAACATGCTCATCTGCGACAAAGTCAGCAATAACATCGGCTTTGTCACCAGTGCATGCCGACTGAGCATTAAAAAGGCATAGTTTCAGCCTATCACAGTCATATGGTGGCGGCTGAGGTGGCGACGAAGGCGGCACCAACGGGACAGAAGGCGAGAGCGGCACCGGCGGGACAGAAGGCGAAGGCGGCACCATCAGGACAGAAGGCGAAGGCGAAGACGGCAGAGGAGGAGACAAAGCTTGCAGCAGCGAGGTCAAGGGCAGGGGCAGTGGAGGAGAAGAAGAAGCAGGAGACGAAAAGTGGCGTCGGGCAGGAGGCAGGTTGTGCCAAAGACGGTGGAGACGTCCACCACGACAGGATCGCGCAGTGCGGGGCTTGCTACACAGCCCCAATGTACGTATGCGCTGGTAGACGCCTCCACCGAGGTAGCATTTGCTGTGTTTAAAAAGTGTCAGTCCAATTTGTTTTATAAAAGACATAGGACAATGGTTCCGAACCACAGTTGGAATACGCCAAGGATGCCTGCTCTCCCCCACTCTCTTTAACATCTTCTTAGAGAGAATAATGGCTGATGCACTTGAAGACCACGAGGGAACAGTCAGCATCGGAAGTAGAACAATCTCAAACTTGCGTTTTGCCGACGACATTGACGGACTAGCTGGGCAAGAGCAAGAGCTAGTCAGCTTGATAAAACATCTTGATGAGGCCTCCACAGCATATGGCATGCAGATCAGTGCAGAGAAAACCCAGATGATGACAAATAATACCAATGGCATCAGCACTGACATTACCATAGACAACAAGAAACTTGAGACCATCCATAGATTTAAATATCTGGGAGCTATAGTATCAGATGAAGGATCAAAGCCCGAAGTACTTTCCAGGATTGCCCAGACCACAGCTGCAATAACCAAGCTAAAAGTCATCTGGAACGACAAGAATATCGCTGTCGGCTCCAAGATCAGACTGATGCGTTCCCTGGTCATGTCAATATTTTTGTATGCATGCGAAACATGGACCATAACAGCAGACATTGAAAGAAGGATACAGGCAATGGAGATGAGATGCTTCCGCAAACTCCTTGGTATCTCGTACAAAGATCATATAACCAATAAGGAAGTGAAAACCAGAATCGAAAAAGCCATCGGGCCGTATGAAGACCTCCTGACTTCAGTGAAAGGACGCAAACTGAGGTGGTACGGGCACGTCACACAATCATCTGGACTGGCCAAGACCGTCTTGCAGGGAACAGTTCAGGGAGGGAGACGAAGAGGCAGACAGAGAAAAAGATGGGAAGACAATATCAGAGAGTGGACTGGCCTTGAATGGAACATCATTCTGCGGAAAGCCGAGGACCGTAGGAGTGGAGGAAGTTGGTTGCAAAATCTTCAGTGGTGCCCCAACGGTCAAGCAGACTACGGGACTGATGATGATGATGATGATGATGATGATGATGATGATGATGATGATGATGATGATTCAGTGCATTTTGGGTTCTAGGGAGATGTGATGTGCAGAAGCAAGGCCAGTTTTTATACACGTTTTAGTGTCCTTAGTTATGTTGAAATCTGTATTCAGGTATGTTTTTTTCAAATCCCCTGTAGACGGAGTGGTCAACGCAAGGGGCATCTCCTTAGATTATAATGCGTCAATGCATTGATATGTGTACTTAATTTTCTTTTCCTTTTTTTTTTTTTTTCTCTCCTATTGAAGTATTGTGTATGTTTTGAAATGATTATAACTGTGATGTGGCTGTGCACAGTCAGCTGGTTTTTAACCCTTTGGCTCCCTGCACTTTATCCAACGACTGCAAAACCTTAACCCCTTTGATTCCCTCACCTTATCCACCAGCTTCCTGCAGGAAACTGGTGGATAGGGTGTGGAAATCAAAGGGTTAAGGTTTTACTACGCTAGCATGGTTGGCAATGCAGGAAGCTGGTGGATAGGGTGAGGGAATCAAAGGGGTTATGGTTTTACTTCGCTAGCATGGTTGGCAATGCAGGAAGCTGGTGGATAGGGTGAGGGAATCAAAGGGTTAAGGTTTTACTTCGCTAGCATGGTTGGCAATGCAGGAAGCTGGTGGATAGGGTGTGGAAATCAAAGGTTAAGGTTTACTACCCTAGCATGGTTGGCAATGCAGGAAGCTGGTGGATAGGGTGAGGGAATCAAAGGGGGTTATGGTTTTACTACGCTAGCATGGTTGGCAATGCAGGAAGCTGGTGGATAGGGTGTGGAAATCAAAGGGTTAAGGTTTTACTACGCTAGCATGGTTGGCAATGCAGGAAGCTGGTGGACAGGGTGTGGAAATCAAAGGGTTAAGGTTTTACTACGCTAGCATGGTTGGCAATGCAGGAAGCTGGTGGATAGGGTGAGGGAATCAAAGGGGTTATGGTTTTACTACGCTAGCATGGTTGGCAATGCAGGAAGCTGGTGGATAGGGTGTGGAAATCAAAGGGTTAAGGTTTTACTACGCTAGCATGGTTGGCAATGCAGGAAGCTGGTGGATAGGGTGAGGGAATCAAAGGGGTTATGGTTTTACTACGCTAGTATGGTTGGCAATGCAGGAAGCTGGTGGATAGGGTGTGGAAATCAAAGGGTTAAGGTTTTACTACGCTAGTATGGTTGGCAATGCAGGAAGCTGGTGGATAGGGTGTGGAAATCAAAGGGTTAAGGTTTTACTACGCTAGCATGGTTGGCAATGCAGGAAGCTGGTGGATAGGGTGTGGAAATCAAAGGGTTAAGGTTTTACTACGCTAGCATGGTTGGCAATGCAGGAAGCTGGTGGATAGGGTGAGGGAATAAAAGGGGTTATGGTTTTACTACGCTAGCATGGTTGGCAATGCAGGAAGCTGGTGGATAGGGTGTGGAAATCAAAGGGTTAAGGTTTTACTACGCTAGCATGGTTGGCAATGCAGGAAGCTGGTGGATAGGGTGTGGAAATCAAAGGGTTAAGGTTTTACTACGCTAGCATGATTGGCAATGCAGGAAGCTGGTGGATAGGGTGAGGGAATCAAAGGGGTTATGGTTTTACTACGCTAGCATGGTTGGCAATGCAGGAAGCTGGTGGATAGGGTGAGGGAATCAAAGGGGTTATGGTTTTACTACGCTAGCATGGTTGGCAATGCAGGAAGCTGGTGGATAGGGTGAGGGAATCAAAGGGTTAAGGTTTTACTACGCTAGCATGGTTGGCAATGCAGGAAGCTGGTGGACAGGGTGAGGGAATCAAAGGGTTAAGGTTTTACTACGCTAGCATGGTTGGCAATGCAGGAAGCTGGTGGATAGGGTGAGGGAATCAAAGGGGTTAAGGTTTTACTTCGCTAGCATGGTTGGCAATGCAGGAAACTGGTGGATAGGGTGAGGGAATCAAAGGGTTAAACAGAATTGACAGTAACAAGAGGGTGAGGTACCCAGTCACAGCTGGGTGGACTGGTGGCCTGCATGTGCACAGCTTCCAAAGCCAGATGCAGTGAGACTGGAAGACTGGAGTTCAACTTCCAACATCAACGACATCATTCGTTTTGAGAGGGGATGGAGAGGGAGAGAGATGGAAAAAAAAAAGGGGGGGTGGTCTCATTACGACAGTGACTGGTCAGGAGTGAGAGGGGATGGAGAGGGAGAGAGATGGAAAAAAAAGGGGGGGGGGTCTAATTACGAGAGTGACTGGTCAGGAGTGAGGGGGATGGAGAGGGAGAGAGATGGAAAGGGGGGGGGTCTCATTACGAGAGTGACTGGCCAGGGTGAGGTGGTAGGGACCTCAATTTGTTCGGGGTCAGCATTGTGAAGGGGTTATCGTCTCCTTTCTCTCTTTGCTTCGTTACCTCCCTTGCCTCTGTAGGGATTATATCCTGAAGGATTTTCACCTCAAATTTGTTTAACCCTTGGACACCTGCATACTATCCACCAGCTGCAAAAACTTAACCCTTTGACTCCCTCACCCTATCCACCAACTGCAAAAACTAACCTTTGACTCCAACACCCTATCCACCAACTGTAAAAACTTTACTTTTGACTCCCTCACCCTATCCACCAACTGCAAAAATTTAACCCTTTGACTCCCTCACCCTATCCACCAGCTTCCTGCAATGTGGGTGTCAAACTGGTGATCAGTAAAAAACATGAAATCCCCTCATGCAAAATAAAAGCAAATGGCACAACCTTGACACAGGTTGATAAATTCAAATACCTGGGAACGATCATTTCATCAGACGGCAGATGCACATCAGAAATAGCCGGCAGAATCGTCCAAGCCAAAACAGCATTCAAGAAGATGACAAGCATTCTTACCAACAAATGCCTGTCAATTAACATCAGGAAGAGAGTTCTTGAATGTTATATAGAACCAATACTGTTGTACGGATGTGAGGCGTGGACAGTCAACAAACAAAGCCAGAACAAGATTGAGGCAGCTGAGATGTGGTTTCTAAGAAGAATGTTGAGAGTTCCATGGACAGCAAAGAAAACAAACTAGACAGTCTTGATGGAGGCAGACACAAGTAGATCACTCATAAGGAAGATTAGGAAAAGACAGGCAACATTTATAGGCCATTTTATGAGGAAGGGGGATTTGGAGCACCTGGTCACAACGGGAAAGCTGGAGGGTAAGAGAGCACTGGGTAGACCCAGGGAGAAAATGCTGGACGGACTTGCAGAATGGCTGGGGACGAGGAGGGTGGGGGAGATGCTAGGGGCAACGAGAGATAGAGACAGATGGAAGTCCATGATCGCCAACGCCATGCGGCAGGGCACCTGATGATGATGATGACACTAGGTAGACTCAAGGAGAAAATATTGGACGGACTTGAGGACAGACAGGGCGGAAGATGCGCTTGAGGCAACAAGGGATAGATACATATGGAGGGCCATGATCGCCAATGCCATGTGGCAGGGCACATGATGATGATGATAATGATGATGACGCTTTGGTATTGCTGATATGAAATACACACATATGGAATCTTTGAACGAGATGTGCATACCTTACAGATTTGTTGAATTTGAAGTCTTTCATGTTGAATGATTTTGCTTTGGTAATGAGTTTGTCTTTATAGAATAAAAACAAGTGGCTTTTTTTTTTTAAAACAGAAAAGTCAACGCTGTTTATACTGAACTGTCCTCGTTTTAACGGCCTTTTCTGGGTTAATGGAAACTTTAGACGTCAGTTGAGTTCAAGTATTGATTTTTTTAACACTTTTCTTTCTACTTTTAGGGGGTGGGGGGGGGGTGGAAGCGGGGAACGTTATTCGGCATGTAATTAACCCTTTGACCCCCGCACATTGTCCGCCAGTATCCTGTAGGCAGGAAGCTGATGGATAAAGTGAGGGAGTCAAAGGGTTAAGTTTTTGCAGTTGGTGGATATGATGCGGGATTCAAAGGGTTACAGGTCTGCATTTGAACAAATAACTTGCAAATCGTTTATGTGATTATCCCAACAGATAAATTACTTTTGTAATTTAATATCGTGTGTGTGTATGTGTGTATGTGTTTGTGTGCGTGTGTGTGTGTGTGTGTGTGTGTGTGTGTGTGTGTGTGTGTGTGTGTGTGTGTGTGTCTGTGTCTGTGTGTGTCTGTGTGTCTGTGTCTGTGTGTCTGTGTGTCTATGTGTGCCTGTGTTTTATTTCGTTTCTTTTAAGTGTAATTTTAAATCGATTTCAACAATTCAATCCTTCCAAAATTAACAGCATTCTCATTCAAAAAAATAAGTAAACTTCACAGTATTGTCGATAAATTATCATCAGTATCGAATCGATACCCTCCCTTCTTCCAGGTTGGTGAAGGTAAAGCGTCAGAAAGAGAGAGAAAGGGACAGCACCCTCACGGTGCCGACGTCAGCTAAAGTGGAGATCTTTGCCAACTCACCATCGGTGTCAGACATTGTTCTGTTTTTGTAGATTTGTAAAGTCCGACCACTCTCAGAGTATAAGAGGACTTGCTATAAAAATGGCTCAAAGAAGCCTTTAACCCTTTGACTCCCGCACCCTATCTACCAACTACAAAAACTTAACCCTTTAATTCCCTCACCCTATCCACCAGCTTCCTGCAGGAAGCTGGTGGATAGGGTGAGGGAATCAAAGGGTTAAGTTTTTGCTTTGCTAGCATGGTTGGCAATGCAGGATGCTGGTGACCGGACTGCGGGAGTGAAAGGGTTAAAAATGTTTACTTGCATTGTGAGACACCCATGCTTTTGTCGGCTCTCTTGAATTTCACTCCCTCACCCTATCCACCAGCTTCCTGTAGCAATGCAAAAAATTAACCCTTTCTCTCCCTCACCCTATCCACCAGCTTCCTGCAACAATGCAAAAAATTAACCCTTTCTCTCCTTCACCCTATCCATCAGCTCCCTGCAACAATGCAAAAAATTAACCCTTTCTCTCCCTCACCCTATCCACCAGCTTCCTGCAGCAATGCAAAAAATTAACCCTTTCTCTCCCTCACCCAATCCACCAGCTTCCTGTAGCAATGCAAAAAATTAACCCTTTCTCTCCCTCACCCAATCCTCCAGCTTCCTGTAGCAATGCAAAAAATTAACCCTTTCTCTCCCTCACTCTATCCACCAGCTTCCTGCAACAATGCAAAAAATTAACCCTTTCTCGCCCTTACCCTATCCACCAGCTTCCTGCAGCAATGCAAAAAATTAACCCTTTCTCTCCCTCACCCTATCCACCAGCTTCCTGCAACAATGCAAAAAATTAACCCTTTCTCTCCCTTACCCTATCCACCAGCTTCATGCAACAATGCAAAACTTAACCCTTTCTCTCCCTCACCCTATCCACCAGCTTCCTGCAGCAATGCAAAAAATTAACCCTTTCTCTCCCTCACCCTATCCACTAGCTCCCTGCGGCAATGCAAAACTTAACCCTTTCTCTCCCTCACCCTATCCACCAGCTCCCTGCGGCAATGCAAAACTTAACCCTTTCTCTCCCTCACCCTATCCACAGCTTCCTGTAGCAATGCAAACAATTAACCCTTTCTCTCCCTCACCCTATCCACAGCTACCTGTAGCAATGCAAAAAATTAACCCTTTCTCTCCCTCACCCTATCCACCAGCTTCCTGCAGCAATGCAAAAAACTTAACCCTTTCTCTCCCTTACCCTATCTACCAGCTTCCTGCAGCAATGTAAAAACTTAACCCTTTCTCTCCCTCACCCTATCCACCAGCTTCCTGCAGCAATGCAAAAAATTAACCCTTTCTCTCCCTCACCCTATCCACAGCTTCATGCAACAATGCAAAACTTAACCCTTTCTCTCCCTCACCCTATCCACAGCTCATGCAACAATGCAAAAATTAACCCTTTCTTCCCTTACCCTATCCACCAGCTCCCTGTAGCAATTCAAAAAATTAACCCTTTCTCTCCCTCACCCTATCCACCAGCTTCCTGCAACAATGCAAAAAATTAACCCTTTCAATCCCTCACCCTATCCACCAGCTTCCTGCAACAATGCAAAAAAATTAACCCTTTCAATCCCTCACTCTATCCACCAGCTTCCTGCAACAATGCAAAAAATTAACCCTTTCAATCCCTCACCCTGTCCACCAGCTTCCCTGCAAAAAGCTCACCCTTGAAATCAGACTTTTGTGCACAACTGTAACTGTTACCTTCATTGTACCGTCTTTAGTTGCATGGACTTTAAACTCTGCCCCCCCCCCTCATCCCTCCATGCGCCCCCCCCCCCCCCCCCCCCAATCCCGCAAGAAAGCTGTCCTCATTATCGACTTGTTGGTTTTTTGCGGGGTCAGAGTCCGTGACCCACTTTCACCCCTTCGACTCTCTTGGCCCACCTCTGCATTCCATTGACAGTCAGGAGAGCAAAGCACAAACTTAACCCTTTCAATCCTTCACCCCTCTATCCACTAGCTTTTTTTGCAAGGAAGCTGGTGGATAGGGTTCAGGGAGAGAAAGAGTTAAGTTTTTGCATTGCCGCAGGAAGCTGGTGGATAGGGTAAGGGAGAGAAAGGGTTAAGTTTTTGCATTGTTGCAGGAAGCTGGTGGATAGGGTGAGGGAGAGAAAGAGTTAAGTTTTTGCATTGTTGCAGGAAGCTGGTGGATAGGGTGAGGGAGAGAAAGGGTTAAGTTTCTGCATTACTACAGGGAGCTGGAGGATAGGGTAAGGGAGTAAAAGAATTGTTTCTGCATTGCTACAGGAAGCTGGTGGATAGGGTGAGGGAGTGAATGGGTTAAGTTTTGCATTGTTGCAGGAAGCTGGTGGATAAGGTGAGGGAAGGAAAGGGTTAATTTTTTTTTTTTTTTTTTTTGCAGCTGGTGAGAGGATAGATTGAAGTAGCGAAAGGGTTAAGTTTTTGCAGCAGGTGGTTGGGTTGTGGGATTGACAGGGTTAACCCTTTGACTCCCACATCCTGTCCATCAGCATCCTACATCGTCAACCATGCTAGCAAAACAAAAACTTAACCCTTTGACTCCCACAACCTGTCAATCAGCATCCTACATTGTCAACTATGCTAGCAAAGCAAAAACTTAACCCTTTGATTCCTTCACCCTATCCACCAGCTTCCTACAGGAAGCTGGTGGGTAGGGTGAGGGAATCAAAGGGTCAAGTTTTTGCAGTGGGTGGATAGGGTGCGGGAGTCAAAGGGTTAAGCTTAAACCAGCTGTAAACACTGCCGTTGTAGTCTTTCTCTCGTTGTCACAGGTGTTCAACCGTCTAATATCACTCATAGTGCACAAACGTTAAATCAAAGAACGAACAGATGTTCAGATACAAAGCCATTTCTGTCTCGACAACAGGTCACACAGGTAATGATTGATTGATTGATTTGGTTGACGGTATCGACTGACATGGGGAATGGGGGGGGGGGGGTGGGAGGAGAAGAGAGGTGGAGGAGGGGGCAGGGAAGGGGGAGACATAAGAGAGAGGGGGGTGGTTTAATAGTTTGGAGATCTACGCTGACTGAAACTGATGGACTGTGTAAAAAGTTGTTGGTTTTTTGAACGATTCAAATGTTTTCCTGTAACAGTTTGATTTGTAACTGATATTTTTTCCTGATACTGAGAGCGAAATTGTTGATTTTTTGTTTGTTTAAAATGTCTAACACCAAGTGCAGGGAATGGAGCTGGTTGTTTTTGAGGAATTCTGACCGATTTTGATTGATTCCTGAATTAAAAAGAATGTTAAAACAGCCCCATGGACAGCTAAGAAAACAAACGAGGCAATCTTGAAGGAGACAGACCCAAGAAGATCATGAACAAAGAAGATGAGAAAAACACAAGCAACATTTATATGACATTTTATGAAGCAAGAGAAATTTGAGCACCTAGTCACAACAGGAAAGCTGGAGGAAAAAGAGCACCAGGTAGACTCAGGAAAAAGATCCTGGACAGACTTACGGAGTGCCTAAAGATACAGAGGGTGGGAGATGTACTTGCAGCGACAAGGGATAGAATGTGCTGTGCTGTGTTGTGTTGTGTTGTGTTGTGTTGTGTTGTGTTGTGTTGTGTTGTGTTGTGTTGTGTTGTGTTGTGTTGTGTTGTGCTGTGTTGTGTTATGTTGTGTTGTGTTGTGTTGTGTTGTGTTGTGTTGTGTTTTGTTGTGTTGTGTTGTGTTGTGTTTTGTTGTGCTCTGCTGTGTTGTGCTGTGTTGTGTTGTGCTGTGCTGTGCTGTGCTGTGCTGTGCTGTGCTGTGCTGTGCTGTGTTGTGTTGTGTTGTGTTGTGTTGTGTTCTGTTGTGTTGTGTTGTGTTGTGTTGTGTTGTGTTGTGTTGTGTTGTGTTGTGTTGTGTTGTGTTGTGTTGTTGTGTTGTGTTGTGTTGTGTTGTGCTCTGCTGTGTTGTGCTGTGTTGTGTTGTGCTGTGCTGTGTTGTGTTGTGCTGTGCTGTGCTGTGTTGTGTTGTGTTGTGCTGTGCTGTGTTGTGCAGTGTAGTGTAGTGTAGTGTAGTGTAGTGTAATCTAGCGTAGTCTAGTGTAGTGTATGTAGTGTAGTGTAGTGTAGTGTAGTGCAGTGTAGTGCAGTGTAGCGTAGCGTAGTGTAGTCGTAGCGTAGTGTAGTGTAGTGTAGTGTAGTGTAGTGTAGTGTAGTGGTAGTGTAATGTATGTAGTGTAGTGTAGTGTAGTGTAGTGTAATGTAGTGTAGTGTAGTGTAGTGTAGTGTAATGTAGTGTAGTGTAGTGTAGTGTAATGTAGTGTAGTGTAATGTAGTGTAGTGTAATGTAGTGTAGTGTAGTGTAGTGTAGTGTAATGTAGTGTAGTGTAGTGTAGTGTAGTGTAGTGTAGTGTAGTGTAGTGTAGTGTAATGTAGTGTAATGTAGTGTAGTGTAATGTAGTGTAATGTAGTGTAGTGTAGTGTAGTGTAGTGTAGTGTAGTGTAGTGTAGTGTAGTGTAGTGTAGTGTAGTGTAGTGTAGTGTAGTGTAGTGTAGTGTAGTGTAGTGTAGTGTTTCAAAACATACGCAATTCTTCAACACGAAGACAACAGTGGAAAGGAAAAACTCAGTACGCATATCAATGTATTCGTGCACATAATCTCAGGACACTACACTACACTACACTACACTACACTGCACTGCACTACACTACACTACACTACACTACACTACACTGCACTGCACTACACTACACTACACTACACTACACTGCACTGCACTGCACTACACTACACTACACTACACTACACTACACTACACTGCACTGCACTACACTACACTACACTACACTACACTACATTACACTACACTACACTACATTAC
>JAPXFY010000032.1:131484-136484 GCA_030674185.1 Monoplex corrugatus | reverse complement strand
AATTCTTCTTCTTCTTCTTCTTCCTTCGCAATTCTTCTTCTTCTTTCTTCTTCTTCTTCTTCTTCTTCTTCTTCTTCTTCTTCTTCTTCTTCTTCTTCTTCTTCTTCTTCTTCGCAATTCTTCTTCTTCTTCTTCGTCTTCTTTCTTCTTCTTCGCAATTCTTC
Organism: Monoplex corrugatus; assembly: GCA_030674185.1. Taxonomy (NCBI): domain Eukaryota; kingdom Metazoa; phylum Mollusca; class Gastropoda; order Littorinimorpha; family Ranellidae; genus Monoplex; species Monoplex corrugatus. The sequence continues at coordinate 136,320 of JAPXFY010000032.1, read as the reverse complement.
TTCGTCTTCTTCTTCTTCTTCTTCGTCTTCTTCTTCTACTTCTTCTTCTTCTTCTTCTTCTTCTTCTTCTTCTTCGCAATTCTTCTTCTTCTTCTCCTTCTTCTTCTTCTTCTTCCTATTCTTCTTCTTCTTCTTCTTCTTCTTCTTCTTTCTTCTTCTTCTTCTTCTTCTTCCTATTCTTCTTCTTCTTCTTCTTCTTCTTCTTCGCAATTCTTCTTCTTCTTCGCAATTCTTCTTCTTCTTCGCAATTCTTCTTCTTCGCAATTCTTCTTCTTCGCAATTCTTCTTCTTCTTCTTCTTCTTCTTCTTCTTCTTCTTCTTCTTCTTCTTCTTTCGCAATTCTTCTTCTTCTTCGCAATTCTTCGCAATTCTTCTTCTTCTTCGCAATTCTTCTTCTTCTTCTTCTTCTTCTTCGCAATTCTTCTTCTTCTTCTTCTTCGCAATTCTCTTCGCAATTCTTCTTCTTCGCAATTCTTCTTCTTCGCAATTCTTCTTCTTCTTCTTCTTCTTCTTCTTCTTCGCAATTCTTCTTCTTCTTCTTCTTCTTCGTCTTCTTCTTCTTCTTCTTCTTCTTCTTCTTCTTCGCAATTCTTCTTCGTCTTCTTCTTCTTCTTCTTTCGTCTTCTTCTTCTACTTCTTCTTCTTCTTCTTCGCAATTCTTCTTCTTCTTCTTCTTCTTCTTCTTCTTCTTCGCAATTCTTCTTCTTCTTCTTCTTCTTCTTCGCAATTCTTCTTCGCAATTCTTCTTCGCAATTCTTCTTCTTCGCATTCTTAGCTTTCTTCGCATTCTTCTTTGCATTCTTTTTCTTCTTCTTCGCATTCTTCTTCTTCGCATTCTTCTTCTTCTTCTTTTTTCGAAAAGGCGATGGCTTGTTTTGTGGAAATGGCCGCGATCAACAAAGACACCCGGGTAGTCACGTGTCGGTAAAACAGTGATAACACGATGAACAGGATATTCCTGGCCTCTCCCAGACTGTTGAACGAATTAGATTACAGGACACACAAAAAGAGGTAGACAGAGAGGGGGGGGGGAGAAGGAGAGAGAGAGACAGACAGACAGACGGACAAACAGACAGACAGAGGCGGAGACAGAGAAAGAGGCAACCAGACAGACACAGAGAGAGAGATACAGACAGACAGACAGACAAAGACAGACAGAGAGATCCAGAGAGAGAGAGACAGACAGACAGACAGAGGCAGACAGACAGACAGACGGACAGACAGACAGACAGAGGCGGAGACAGAGAAAGAGACAGCCAGACAGACAGAGAGAGAGAGAGATACAGACAGACAGAGACAGATAGACAGAGAGAGAGAGAGACAGCAAGACAGAGATCCAGACAGAGACAGAGAGACAGACAGAGACAGACAGACAGACAGAGACAGACATACAGAGATCCAGAGAGACAGAGACAGACAGACAGATACAGAGAGAGACTGAGACAGATACAGAGAGAGACAGAGACAAAGAGAGACAGAGAGAAAGAGAGAGAAAGAGAGACACAGAGAGACAGAGACACACAGATGGACAAAGAGATACACAAAGAGACAGAGAGACACAGAGAGACAGAGAGAGACACAGACACAGAGAGAGAGAGAGAGATGGAGAGGGAGAGAGAGAGTGGTGTTGTTAGTGGTTAGGGTGACTGACTGAAATACTATTGACATTGATGTGACCAGAAGGAACAACAAAGGAACGACCCACAGTGACACAGAACTATGTACACACCACAATATCACGTGAACCTGATTGACACAGCCCTTCCCATACATGTAGTGTTGTACCACTTTGATCACATGACAGAGAGAGAGGGAGAGAGAGAGAGGGAGAGAGAGGGAGAGAGAGAGAGAGAGAGAACGACAACAGAACTATGTACATACCACAATATCACGTGAACCTGATTGACACAGCCCTTCCCATAGTGTTGTACCACTTTGATCACATGACAGAGGGAGAGGGAGAGAGAGAGAGGGAGAGAGAGAGAGAGGGAGAGAGAGAGAGAGAGAGAACGACAACAGAACTATGTACACACCACAATATCATGTGAACCTGACTGATACAGCCCTTCCCATAGTGTTGTACCACTTTGATCACATGACAGAGAGAGAGGGAGAGAGAGAGAGAGAGAGGGAGAGAGAAGGAGAGAGAGAGAGAGGGAGAGAGAAGGAGAGAGAGAGAAGGAGAGAGGGAGAGAGAAGGAGAGAAAGAGAGAGGGAGAAGGAGAGAGAGAGAGGGAGAGAGAAGGAGAGAGGGAGAGAGAAGGAGACAGACAGACAGAGACAGACAGACAGACAGAGACAGAGAGACAGACAGAGACAGACAGAGACAGACAGACAGACAGACAGAGACAGACAGACAGAGATAGAAACAAAGAGACAGACAGACAGACAGAGACAGACAGACAGACAGACAGAGACAGACAGAGAGAGACAGACAGACAGACAGACAGAGACAGACAGACAGACAGAGACAGACAGACAGACAGACAGACGGAGACAGACAGACAGAGACAGACAGACAAAGACAGACAGACCGAGAGAGAGATTCAGACAGACAGACAGACAGAGACAGACGGAGACAGACAGACAGACAGAGAGACAGAGACAAACAGACAGAGACAGACAAACAGAGACAGAGACAGACAAACAGAGACGGAGACAGACAGACAGACAGACAGAGACAGAGAGAGAAAGAGAAACTGTGTCAAGGTTGGTGTTGGCGTCATCAGCAGATAAATAAATCATTCTACACATAGGCCTACTAGTACATGCCAAGTGTTGGTTGACAGTAAAGACACACAGACACACAGACACACAGACACACAAACACACAGACACACAGACACACAGACACACAGACACACAAACACACAGACACACAGACACACAGACACACAAACACACAGACACACAGACCACAACAGACACACAGACACACAGACACACAAACACACAAACACACAGACACACAGACACACAGACACACAGACACACAGACACACAGACACACAGACACACAAACACACAGACACACAGACACACAGACACACAGACACACAAACACACAGACACACAAACACACAGACACACAGACACACAGACACACAGACACACAAACACACAGACACACAAACACACAGACACACAGATACACAGACACACAGACACACAAACACACAGACACACAAACACACAGACACACAAACGCACAGACACACAGACACACAAACACACAGACACACAAACACACAAACACACACAGACACACAGACACACAGACACACAGACACACAGACACACAGACACACTGACACACAGACACACAGACCCACAGACACACAGACACACAGACACACAGACACAGACACACAAACACACAAACACACAAACACACAGACACACAGACACACAGATACACAAACACACAGACACACAGACACACAGACTCACAAACACACAGACACACAGACAAACGGACACACGGACACACAGACACACAGACACACAGACACACAGACACACAAACACACAGACATACAGACACACAAACACACAGACACACAGACACACAGACATACAGACACACAAACACACAGACACACAGACACACAAACACACAAGCATACAAACACAGACACACAGACACACAAACACACAGATACACAAACACACGGACACACAAACACACAGACACACATACACACAGACACACAGACCGCCATCTCCATCATTGTTCTCATGTTATTTGTTTACTGATTGCTTTTGAGAGAGAGAGAGAGAGGGAGGGAGGGAGACACAGAGAGAGTGAAGGAAGGAGGGAGGAGGTAAGACAGGAGAGAGAGGGAAAGGGAGAGGAGAAAGAGAGGAGAAGGGGGAGAGGGGAGAGAAAAGAGGAGGAAGAGGAGGAAGAGGAGAGAGAAAGGAGGAAGAGGAGGAGAAAAGAGGAAGAGAAGGAGAAGAGGAAAGAAAGGAAGAGGAGGAAGAAGAGGAGGAGGAAGAGGAGAGAGAAAGGAGGAAGAGGAGGAGGAAGAGGAGAGAGAAAGGAGGAAGAGGAGGAGGAAGAGGAGAGAGAAAGGAGGAGGAGGAAGAGGAGTAGGAAGAGGAGAGAAAAAGAGGAGGAGGAAGAGGAGAGAGAAAGGAGGAAGAGGAGAGAAAAGAGGAGGAGGAGGAAGAGGAGAGGAAAAGGAGGAATAGGAGGAGGAAGAGGAGAGAAAAGGGAGGAGGAGGAGGAATAGGAAGGAGGAAGAGGAGAGAAAGGAGGAAGAGGAGGAGGAAGAGGAGAGAGAAAGGAGGAAAAGGATAGAAAAGAGGAGGAGGAAGAGGAGAGAAAAGAGGAGGAGGAAGAGGAGAGAAAAGAGGAGAGGAGAGAGGAGGAAGAGGAGAGAAAAGAGGAGGAGGAAGAGGAGGAGGAAGAGGAGAGAAAAGAGGAGGAGGAAGAGGAGAGAAAAGAGGAGGAGGAATAGGAGGAGGAAGAGGAGAAAAGAGGAGGAGGAGGAGGAAGAGGAGAGAAAAGAGGAGGAGGAAGAGGAGAGAAAAAGGAGGAGGAGGAATAGGAGGAGGAAGAGGAGAGAAAAGAGGAGGAGGAGGGGAATAGGAGAGAGAAAGGAGGAAGAGGAGGAGGAAGAGAAAGAGAGAAAAGAGGAAGAGTAGGAGGAGGAAGAGGAGGAGGAAGAGAAGAGAGAAAGGAGGAGGAAGAGGAGAGAGAAAAGAGAAGAAGAGGAGGAGGAGAAAGAGGAGGAAGAGGAGGAGGAAGAGAAGGAAGAGGAGCAGGAAGAGAAGAAAAGAGGAGAAGAGGGGGAAAGGAGAGAGAGAGAAAGGAGGAGGAAGAGGAGAAGG
>JAPXFY010000032.1:114537-122037 GCA_030674185.1 Monoplex corrugatus | reverse complement strand
CAGACTGTTGAACGAATTAGATTACAGGACACACAAAAAGAGGTAGACAGAGAGGGGGGGGGGAGAAGGAGAAGAGAGAGAGAACAGACAGACAGACGGACAAACAGACAGACAGAGGCGGAGACAGAGAAAGAGGCAACCAGACAGACACAGAGAGAGAGATACAGACAGACAGACAGACAAAGACAGACAGAGAGATCCAGAGAGAGAGAGACAGACAGACAGACAGAGGCAGACAGACAGACAGACGGACAGACAGACAGACAGAGGCGGAGACAGAGAAGAGACAGCCAGACAGACAGAGAGAGAGAGAGATACAGACAGACAGAGACAGATAGACAGAGAGAGAGAGAGACAGCAAGACAGAGATCCAGACAGAGACAGAGAACAGACAGAGACAGACAGACAGACAGAGACAGACATACAGAGATCCAGAGAGACAGAGACAGACAGACAGATACAGAGAGAGACTGAGACAGATACAGAGAGAGACAGAGACAAAGAGAGACAGAGAGAAAGAGAGAGAAAGAGAGACACAGAGAGACAGAGACACACAGATGGACAAAGAGATACACAAAGAGACAGAGAGACACAGAGAGACAGAGAGAGACACAGACACAGAGAGAGAGAGAGAGATGGAGAGGGAGAGAGAGAGAGTGGTGTTGTTAGTGGTTAGGGTGACTGACTGAAATACTATTGACATTGATGTGACCAGAAGGAACAACAAAGGAACGACCCACAGTGACACAGAACTATGTACACACCACAATATCACGTGAACCTGATTGACACAGCCCTTCCCATACATGTAGTGTTGTACCACTTTGATCACATGACAGAGAGAGAGGGGAGAGAGAGAGAGGGAGAGAGAGAGAGGAGGGAGAGAGAGAGAGAGAGGAGAACGACAACAGAACTATGTACATACCACAATATCACGTGAACCTGATTGACACAGCCCTTCCCATAGTGTTGTACCACTTTGATCACATGACAGAGGGAGAGGGAGAGAGAGAGAGGGAGAGAGAGAGAGGGAGAGAGGAGAGAGAGAGAGAACGACAACAGAACTATGTACAACACCACAATATCATGTGAACCTGACTGATACAGCCCTTCCCATAGTGTTGTACCACTTTGATCACATGACAGAGAGAGAGGGAGAGAGAGAGAGAGAGAGGGAGAGAGAAGGAGAGAGAGAGAGAGGGAGAGAGAAGGAGAGAGAGAGAAGGAGAGAGGGAGAGAGAAGGAGAGAAAGAGAGAGGGAGAAGGAGAGAGAGAGAGGGAGAGAGAAGGAGAGAGGGAGAGAGAAGGAGACAGACAGACAGAGACAGACAGACAGACAGAGACAGAGAGACAGACAGAGACAGACAGAGACAGACAGGACAGACAGACAGAGACAGACAGACAGAGATAGAAACAAAGAGACAGACAGACAGACAGAGACAGACAGACAGACAGACAGAGACAGACAGAGAGAGACAGACAGACAGACAGACAGAGACAGACAGACAGACAGAGACAGACAGACAGACAGACAGACGGAGACAGACAGACAGAGACAGACAGACAAAGACAGACAGACCGAGAGAGAGATTCAGACAGACAGACAGACAGAGACAGACGGAGACAGACAGACAGACAGAGAGACAGAGACAAACAGACAGAGACAGACAACAGAGACAGAGACAGACAAACAGAGACGGAGACAGACAGACAGACAGACAGAGACAGAGAGAGAAAGAGAAACTGTGTCAAGGTTGGTGTTGGCGTCATCAGCAGATAAATAAATCATTCTACACATAGGCCTACTAGTACATGCCAAGTGTTGGTTGACAGTAAAGACACACAGACACACAGACACACAGACACACAAACACACAGACACACAGACACACAGACACACAGACACACAAACACACAGACACACAGACACACAGACACACAAACACACAGACACACAGACACACAGACACACAGACACACAGACACACAAACACACAAACACACAGACACACAGACACACAGACACACAGACACACAGACACACAGACACACAGACACACAAACACACAGACACACAGACACACAGACACACAGACACACAAACACACAGACACACAAACACACAGACACACAGACACACAGACACACAGACACACAAACACACAGACACACAAACACACAGACACACAGACACACAGACACACAGACACACAGACACACAGACACACAGACACACAGACACACAAACACACAAACACACAGACACACAGACACACAGAACACACAGACACAACACACAGACACACAGACACACAAACACACAGACACACAGACACACAGACACACAGACACACAACACACAGACACACAAACACACAGACACACAGACACACAGACATCACAGACACACAAACACACAGACACACAAACACACAACACACAAACACAGACACACAGACACACAAACACACAGACACACAAACACACAGACACACAAACCACAGACACACAGACACACAGACACACAGACCACAACCCATCATCCACAGTACACTTACAGACACACAGGAAACAGACACACAGGAACACAGAACATGAAAAGACACACAGACCACAGTACACACAGAAGAAGACACAAGGACACAGGACACACAACACGACAAGACACACAAACACACAGACAACAGGACACACAGAGAAAGAGGTAGCAGAGGAGGGGGGAGGACAGAGAACAAGGGTAAGAGAGACGACAGAGAAAAGGAGGGAAGACGGACAACGGACACACGGGAACAGGAAGAGAGGAGAAGAGGAAAGAAAGAGAACAGGACGGAGAAGGACACAGGAGGAACAAAGAGACACAGGACAGAGGAAAGAAAGAAGAGAGAGGAACGACGGAGAGAAAAGAGGAAAGGAGAGAGAAAGAAGAGAAAGGAGAGAGGAAGAGACGGAGGCAGAGGAGAAAACACGAGGAGGAGAAGAGAGAGAACAGAGAAAGAGGAGGAAGAGGAGAGATATATGTTATGATGGAAGATGCGAGAGAAGGAGGAAGAGGAGGGAGGAGAGGGAGAAAAGAGAGGAGTGAAGAGAAGAGAGAGAGGAGGAGAGGAGGAGGAGAGGAGAGAGAGGAGGAGGAAGAGGGAGAAAGGAGGAAGAGAGAGGAGAAGGAGGAAGGAGGAGGAAGGGAGAGAGAAAAGAGGAGGAGGAAGAGGAGGAAGAGGAGAGAGAAAGGAGAGAGGAGAGGAGGAAGAGGAGAGAAGGGGGAAGAGGAGAGAGAAAGGAAGAGGAGGAAGAAGAGGAGGAGGAAGAGGAGAGAGAAAGGAGGAAGAGGAGGAAGAAGAGGAGAGAGAAAGGAGGAAAGGAGGAGGAAGAGGAGGAGGAAGAGGAGGAAAGAGGAGGAGGAGGAAGAGGAGAGAAAAGAGGAGGAGGAGGAAGAGGAGAGAGAAAGGAGGAGAGGAGGAGGAGAGGAGAGAGAAAGGGAGGAGGAGGAAGAGGAGGAGGAAGAGGAGAGAAAAGAGGAGGAGGAAGAGGAGGAGGAGAAAGAGGAGAGGAGGAGGAAAGGAGGAGGAAAAGAGGAGGAGGAGGAAGAGGAGAGAAAAAGGAGGAAGAGGAGAGAGAAGGAGGAGAGGAGGAGGAAGAGGATGAGAAAGGAGGAAGAGGAGAGAAAAGAGGAGGAGGAAGAGGAGAGAGAAAGGGGAGGAAGGGAGGAGGAAGAGGAGAGAAAAGAGGAGTAGGAGGAAGAGGAGAGAAAGGAGGAATAGGAGAGAGAAGGAGGAAGAGGAGGAGGAAGAGGAGAGAAAAGGAGGAAGAGGAGAGAAAAGAGGAGGAGGAAGAGGAGAGAAAAGAGGAGGAGGAAGAGGAGAGAGAAGGAGGAAGAGGAGAGAAAAGAGGAGGAGGAAGAGGAGAGAAAAGAGGAGGAGGAGGATAGAGGAGAGAAAGGAGAGAAGAGGAGAGGAGGAGGAATAGGAGAGAGAAAGGAGGAAGAGGAGGTAGAGAGAAAGAGGAAGAGGAGGAGGAGGAAGAGGAGGAGGAAGAGAAGAGAGAAAGGAGGAGGAAGAGGAGAGAGAAAAGAGAAGAGGAAGAGGAGGAGGAGAAAGAGGAGGAAGAGGAGGAGGAAGAGAAGGAAGAGGAGCAGGAAGAGAAGAAAGAGGAGGAAGAGGAGGAGGAAGAGGAGAGAGAAAGGAGGAGGAAGAGGAGAAGGAAGGAAGGAGAGGAATGGAGGAGGAAGAAGGGGAAGGAAGAGGAAGAGGAGGAGTAAGGGGAGGAGAGGAAGGAAGAGGAGGAGAAGAATGAAGAGGAGGAGGAAGAGGAGGAAGAGGGAGGAGGAGAGAGAGACAGACAGAGAGACAGACAAAGAGACAGGCAGAGAGACAGAGAGACAGAACACACAGACCGCCCCCTCCATGCATTGTTGTCATGTGGTTTGTTTACTGATTGTAATGTTGTTTTCGTGGCAGTACACTAAACTGACTCACATGGAGTTGATGGAGTTGTGTGGTCAGGGTTACTGTTACTGTTACTCTTATTTTGCTTTAAAGCCCAGCCGACTGCGCCCCCCCCCCCCCAACCCCCAACCGTGGGGATGCCGGGGGCTCTTTCAGTATAAACAGTATCCCCACCTTCTGGAAATTCTGTGCTGGAAATTTCCTCTTTTCTGTCACTGTCTTTGCTTCTTTCTGCCTTGTTCCTTTGTTTTCTGTCAATTCTTCTTATCATTTTCTGCCTTGCTGGTCCATTCATCTGTATGTGTTCGATAAAATCTTACGTACTTGTTCTCAGGATTGATGGTTGGGTATGTACATGTGTTAAGTGCATTTTTGGCTCTGGGGAGGTCAAATATACGGAGGCATTTTAGGTAATTTATGCCTGTTTTTATATATGTTTTGGTGTCCGTAGGTATGCTTACATTTGTATTTAGGTGTCTGTAGGTTGCTTACATTTGTATTTAGGTGTCCTTAGGTATGCTTACATTTGTATTTAGGTGTCCGTAGGTGTGCTTACATTTGTATTTAGGTGTCCTTAGGTATGCTTACATTTGTATTCAGGTGTGTGTTTTTAAAATCCCCTGTGCGATAAATTGGATGGAGTTGTCAACGCCAGGGGCATGTCCTTAGATTATGTGCGCGAATACATTGATATGTGTACTTCATTTTCTTTTCTTTTTTTTGTTCCTGTTAAATTTTGTTTTATTTTGACGTGGTTACAGCCCTGATATGGCTCTACACAGTCGGCTGGGATTTAAACAAAAATAGTAACAGACGACTGCGCGGAGCGGAGCCATACCAGGGCTATAAACTGTTTCAAAACATACATAATACTTCAACAGGAAAAAAAGAAGAAGAGAAAATTAACTACATATTATATTAATACATTCGTACACCAAATCTAAGGAGATGCCCCTGGCGTTGACCACTCTGGTCCAATTTATCACACAGGGGATTTAAAAAAAACATACCTGAACACAAATTGAAACATCACTAAGGACACTAAAATATACATAAAAACGGTCCAAAATTACGTAAAATTGCTTCCGCATATCTCATTTGACACAAGTAGATCACTCATAAGGAAGATTAGGAAAAGACAGGCAACATTTATAGGCCATTTTATGAGGATGGGGGATTTGGAGCAACTGGTCACAGCGGGAAAGCTGGAGGAGAAAGAGAGCACCAGGTAGACCCAGGGAGAGAATGCTGGACGGACTTGCAGAGTGGCTGGGGTTGAGGAGGGTGGGGGGAGATGCTAGGGGCAACGAGAGATAGAGATGGTTGGAAGTCCATGGTCGCCAACGCCATGCGGCAGGGCACCGATGATGATGATGATGTATGATGATGATGATGTGCTGATGATATCTCATTTGTCTACAGCCCACATTGCACGTAACCCTTCGACTCCCGCACCCTGTCCACCAGCTTCCTGCATTGTCAACCATCCTAGCAAAGCAAAAATTTAACCCTTTGACTCCCTCGCCCTATCCACCAGCTTCCTGCAGGAAACTGGTGGATAGGGTGAGGAAGTCAAAGAGTGAATTTTTTGCCGTTGGTAGATAGAGTGCAGGAGTCAAAGGGTTAACACGTGTACCCCATTATCAATCCTAAGAAAAAGTACATAAGACTTTATCCAACACATACAGGTGAATGGACCAGCAAGGCAGAAAATGACAGGAAGAAATGACAGAAAGCAAAGCAACAAGGCAGAAACAAAGAGTGACAGAAAAGAGGACATTTCTAGCACAGAATTTCCAGAAGGTGGGGATACTATTTATACTGAAAGAGCCCCGGCATCCCCACGGGGGTTGGGGAGTGGGGGTGGGGGGGGGGAGGGGGCTTAGTGGGTAAACCACGGGACTGGCTCGCGAGAAACGCTGAGTTCAAATCATGGGAAGGCATTGATTTTTGTTAGTAGCATTGGTTAAGTACTTAGTATTCTTTTAAAAAGTTAGTTGGTTAGTGTGTTTGTAAGTTTGATTAAGTACTTAATCTTATTTCAAAAGGTTAGTTGGTTAGTGTGTTTGTAAGTTTGATTAAGTACTTTGTGTTTTTTTTTCAGAAATATGTTGGTTAGTGTATATGTGATAGTTGGTTTAAGTAGTCAGTTTGGTATGCAGTTAATGCTCATTTGTTGTTACATTGTGAATCAGAAATACTCCGCAGACAACACATCACGCGGAAATGGAGTTTGTTGGAGTTTACCAGAAAAAACACGAACAAAGAATCAGAACACGTATTTAATACAACAAGACAAGACAGGCAGTTTTTTGGCCAGCTGACCTTTGTCAAGCGTAAGGTCACAAACAAACAAACAACAGACACAAAAATTAGGAGAAAAAGACTGGAATTAACTAGTCTTTTTCAGGGTAAATATTTTTTTTGTTTTTTATGGTTTGTATGTGCTTGTGCAATGACGCATTGAGATTGATAGCCATGGTATTGACAAGAAGACTGAAAGCTGGGTTCATTGATTTGTTAATTTCAGAATTAAAGTGTTTTGGGGATTTATCAATGATGGACAATTTGTGTTCTAACTGTTGTATATGGGCTCTCATAATTTGTCTGCTTGCTTTTAGTCAAATGTTCTTGGTAGACTGAAACAATTGCTTATTGCTTTTTGTCAGAAGGGGTTAGGTTAAGTTATAATCCTTCGAGGATTTTTTTCTCCTAATTTTTATATCTGGTGTTTGTTTGTGATCTTACGCATGACAAAGGTCAGTTGGCCGAAAATTTGCGCCTGTCTTGTCTTGTTGTATTAAATACGCGTTTTTATTCTTTTTCGGGTTTTTTTTTTTCTGGTTCCTGTTTGCTTGAATGCGGGCAGTCACACTTGTTTTGGATTTTGGATTCTTCACGTTTAGTAAGTTCCATATACGCTCCACCTAGATCTTCCAGCAATTAGCAAACTTTTTTAAGCTTGCACAAAACTCCGTGAGTATGCAAGGCCTTGGAATGGGAAAGGACCAGTGAGAAACAATCTCAACCATCAGCATGACCAAAACATTAACCCTTT
>JAPXFY010000032.1:99537-107037 GCA_030674185.1 Monoplex corrugatus | reverse complement strand
AGTCAGTAAGTCAGCCAGTCAGTCAGTCAGTCAGTCAGCCAGTCAGTCAGTCCAGTCAGTCAGTCATCATCAGCCAGTCAGCCAGTTAGTCAGTCAGTCAGTAAGTAAGTCAGTCAGTAGTCAGTCAGTCAGAGTAGTCAGTCAGTCAGTCAGTCAGTCAGTTATTCCTGCACGTGTTCTACACACGCAAAGGTCAAGTAACTCGTGATCTATCGACATCAGATCCGTCAACAATGTTATCAGCGGTTTTCACGACCAAATGACCCCGACCCTAGTTTTCCTTAACCCTTTCACTCCCACACCCTATCCACCAACTGCAAAAACTGAACCCTCTGATTCTCTCACCCTATCCACCAGCTTCCTGCAGAAGCTGGTGATGTAAGAATCAAAGGTTCAGTTTTTTCTTTGCTAGCATGACTGGCAACACAGGATCCTGGTGGACAGGGTGCGGGGGGGGTCAAAGGGTTAAAAGCTGACAGTCTTAGTGTTCCCAGTGGATTTAGCAACGTGCACCGAACAAAGGATACAAAGGGAAGCACTCTTGGCCGTAACAACATGTTTCTATATCAGGACACAACGCCAGATTAATGTGATTAAAAATGGCGGGAGGCTTTGTCAGAGAACAGTCATGGCGTCCTTGTAAGGGCGTTCTTCTGGAAGCGAAAGACTGGTTTTGTCTGGCTGTGTATTCTGGTTTGGTCTTTGGATAGACCCGTGGACTCAAGATCTGTTATCTCGAGTTCAATCTCATCCTCCTCCTCATCCCCCTCCTCCTCCTCCCTCCTCCTCCTCACATCATCATCATCATCATCACGTCATCATGTGCCCTGCCGCATGGCGTCGGCGATCATGGCCCTCCATATGCATCCATCCCTTGTTGCCGCAAGCACATCTTCCACCCTGTCTTCCTCACCACTCTGCAAGTCCGTCCAATATTGTCTCCCTGGGTCTACCTGGTGTTCTCTTTCCCGTCAGCTTTCCTGTTGTGACCAGGTGCTCTAATTCCCCTTTCCTCATAAGTTGGCCTATAAATGTTGTTTGTCTTTTCTTCATCTTGGTTATCGATGATCTTGTGTCTGCCTCTATCAAGACTGTCTCGTTTGTTTTCTTTGCTGTCCATGGAACACTCAACGTTCTTCTTAGAAACACATCTCGGTTGCCTAAATCTTGTTCTGGCTTTGAGCGTGTTGACTGTCCACGCCTCACAACCGTATAACATTATCGGATCTATATAACATTCAAGAACCTGCAACACTAAAATCTGGCCTGTTCGCTGCCCATATTAATGCTTCATCATTCTGGTGGTGTCAGCTTACTCTTTCATAGGTCCACTGGTCTGTTGGCTGCCCATCTTAATGTTTCCATCATTCTGGTGGTGTCAGCTTATTGTTTGATAGGTCCACTGGCCTGTTGGCTGCCCATCTTAATGTTTCCATCATTCTGGTGGTGTCAGCTTACTGTTTGATAGGTCCACTGGCCTGTTGGCTGTGCATCTTAATGTTTCCATCATTCTGGTGGTGTCAGCTTACTGTTTGATAGGTCCACTGGCCTGTTGGCTGTCCATCTTAATGTTTCCATCATTCTGTGGTGTCACTTACTGTTGATAGGTCCACTGGCCTGTTGCTGTGCATCTTAATGTTTCCATCTTCTGGTGGTGTCAGCTTACTGTTTGATAGGTCCACTGCAGTTGGCTGCCCATCATAGTGTTCCATCGTCTGTGTGTCAGCTTACTGTTTGAAGTCCCTGGCCTGTTCTGTCATCTTATGTTTCCATCGTTCTGTTGGTGTCAACTTACTGTTTCATAGGTCCACTGGTCTGTTGGCTGCACATCTTGATGTTTCCATTATTCTGGTGGTGTCAACTTACTGTTTCATAGGTCCACTGGCCTGTTGGTTGCCCATCTTGATGTTTCCATTATTCTGGTGGTGTCAGCTTACTGTTTCATAGGTCCACTGGCCTGTTGGTTGCCCATCTTGATGTTTCCATTATTCTGGTGGTGTCAACTTACTGTTTCATAGGTCCACTGGCCTGTTGGTTGCCCATCTTGATGTTTCCATTATTCTGGTGGTGTCAGCTTACTGTTTCATAGGTCCACTGGCCTGTTGGCTGTCCATCTGAATGTTTCCATCATTCTGGTGGTGTCAGCTTACTGTTTCATAGGTCCACTGGCCTGTTGGCTGTCCATCTGAATGTTTCCATCATTCTAGTGGTGTCAGCTTACTGTTTCATAGGTCCACTGGTCTGTTGGCTGCCCATCTTAATGTTTCCATCATTCTGGTGGTGTCAGCTTACTGTTTCAAAGGTCCACTGGCCTGTTGGCTGCCCATCTTGATGTTTCCATCATTCTGGTGGTGTCAGCTTACTGTTTCATAGGTCCACTGGCCTGTTGGCTGCCCATCTTGATGTTTCCGTCATTCTGGTGGTGTCAGCTTACTGTTTCATAGGTCCACTGGCCTGTTGGTTGTCCATCTTGATGTTTCCATTGTTCTGGTGGTGTCAGCTTACTGTTTCATAGGTCCACTGGCCTGTTGGCTGTCCATCTTAATGTTTCCATTGTTCTGGTGGTGTCAGCTTACTGTTTCATAGGTCCACCTTTAGAAGGGGGCAAGACATGTTCGTAATTTGTTGGGCTTCAAGAGGGCGGATGGGGGCAGACAAATTACAAGTTATTGGCCTTTAGGGGGGGTGTCAGACATGTCTGTAATTCGTTGGCGTTCAGAAAACGGACGGAGGGTGGGGGGTGGGGGGTGGGGAGCAGACATTTCAAGAGGAGGAAGGGGCAGACAAATTTTAATTTGTTGGGCTTGAAGAGGGTGGGGGGAGGGGGTTGCAAACATGTCTGTAATTTGTTGGCCTTCACGAGGGTGGAGGGGGGAAGCAGACAAATTTCAATTTGTTGTTAGCCTTCACGAGGCACACCTTTACACCAACCTAGCCACACAGCCACACACACACACAGCCACACAGCCACAACAGCCACACACACACAGTCACACAGCCGCACAGTCACACAGCCACACACACAGCCACACACACACACCACACCAGAGCCACACAGCCACACACAAAAGCCACACAGTCACAAAGCCACACAGCCACACACACAGCCACACACACACCACACACACACACAGCCACACAGCCAAACAACCACACAGCCACACAGCCTACACAGCCACATACACACACAGCCACACAGTAACACAGCCACACACACAGCCACACACACACAGCCACACAGTCACACAGCCACACAATCACACAGCCACACAAGCCCCACATCACACAGTCACCAGCCACACGCACCCGCGTGCACGACTTCACAAATTCCTAGTTTCTGAAAGTCAAGTTTTCTTGTACTAGTAGACTATAATTACGTGTGTACTTAGACTGTAGTAACCAGACCATATACAGTTATGTGTAGTTAGACTAGTTACCAGACCATATACAGTTATGTGTAGTTAGACTAGTTACCAGACCATATACAGTTATGTGTAGTTAGACTAGTTACCAGACCATATACAGTTATGTGTAGTTAGACTAGTTACCAGACCATATACAGTTATGTGTAGTTAGACTAGTTACCAGACCATATACAGTTATGTGTAGTTAGACTAGTTACCAGACCATATACAGTTATGTGTAGTTAGACTAGTTACCAGACCATATACAGTTATGTGTAGTTAGATAGTTACCAGACCATATACAGTTATGTGTAGTTAGACTAGTTACCAGACCATATACAGTTATGTGTAGTTAGATAGTAACCAGACCATATACAGTTATGTGTAGTTAGACTAGTTACCAGACCATATACAGTTATGTGTAGTTAGACTAGTTACCAGACCATATACAGTTATGTGTAGTTAGACTAGTTACCAGACCCATATACAGTTTAATGTGTAGTTAGACTAGTTACCAGACCATATACAGTTAATGTGTAGTTAGACTAGTTACCAACCATATACAGTTATGTGTTAGTTAGACTAGTAACCAACCATATACAGTTATGTGTAGTTAGACTAGTAACCAACCATATACAGTTATGTGTAGTTAGACTAGTTACCAACCATATACAGTTATGTGTAGTTAGACTTAGTAACCAACCAATACAGTTATGTGTAGTTAGACTAGTGTAACCAACCATATACAGTTATGTGTAGTTAGACTAGTAACCACACCATATACAGTTATGTGTAGTTAGACTAGTAACCAGACCATATACAGTTATGTGTAGTTAGATTGTAGTAACCAACCATATACAGTTATGAATGTGTAGTTAGATTGTAGTAACCACACCATATACAGTTATGAATGTGTAGTTAGATTGTAGTAACCACACCATATACAGTTATGAATGTGTAGTTAGACTGTAGTAACCACACCATATACAGTTATGAATGTGTAGTTGTCATATTGGCAGATGTGATGTGTGTCGGCTAGCACTGCTGTACGGAAAGAAGAGCAATGCGTAAGTCTCTTCCTGTCAGTACATAGCCTCTCCATCAGCAAACCCTACGCTGTGCCTCCTCGTGGCGACAGGCGGTAACTGAGCACCTCACGGACTCAGGCTGAATCTCGTAGGACTTGGAGGAGGTCTGGCCCCCAGACATAAGGCATGCAGGCCCACCGGCGTGTGGACACGCCCTGGTGCCCACGAACCAGATCCCCAAGCTATGGGTAAATAGCTCCACTGCCTTGTGGACATCTCGGGAGAGAGTAAGGCTAAGGGAGTCAACCCTAAAATAAAAAACCGATGGAAGGCAAGGGGAAACCACCATCGTACTTTTCCCCAGGAAATCCATGGACAGAGGAAGAATAAAGAAGAAAGTTAACGACGTCAATAGGTGCTCCTGTGGAGCACCTTCGTCCGGTAGGGACTGTCATGCGGCGCAGGTGACACCAGACCGTCAGCCAGCTACTGCGACCAAAACCAAAATTAAATTCAACACCAAGGTGGCAACATGGAATGTAAGAACAATGCTGCAGAAAGGTAAATTAGACAACATCAAAATGGAGATGGAAAGGCTTAACATCAGTATTTTAGGACCAGGGAAAGTGAGATGGAAGGGGGCAGGCATGATAACATCAGGAGAATATACAGTGATATACTCTGGTGGTAATTCACATGAAAGAGGAGTAGGCATCGTAATGGACAGGGACAAATCAAAAGCAGTTAAAGGATACTTGGCAGTGTCCGACAGAGTTTTACTGGTCAAATTCAGAGGGAAACCTTTTGATATCAACATCATATAGGTGTATGCACCAACATCCGCAAGTACTCAGGAAGACATCGACAACTTCTACGAAGTTTTAGAGATGGCCAAGGTCCAGTGTAAATCACAAGAAGTTACAGTCATAATGGGAGATTTTAATGCTAAAGTGGGACAGGATAGGGTGGATGATATAGTTGGACCTCATGGCCTTGGTACACAAAACGAAAGAGGGGGGGAAGCTTGTAGAATGGGCACAGATGAATGAGTTCATAGTAGGAAACACCTGGTTTGAGCAGCCTAACAGAAGAAAATGGACTTGGATGAGTCCAGGAGATAATACCAAAAATCAAATTGACAACATCCTGATCAACAAAAGATTTAGAAATTCTTTAATGTCAGCAAAAACACTACCAGGCGCAGACTGCAACAGTGACCACAATCCGGTAGTGGGAAGGTTTAGGCTGAAATTAAGGAAAAGGAAACAGACCAAAAGCAACATCAAACTAAACTTTGGACTTTTAAAGACAGATGAAATGATACGTAAAAAATTTAATGTAAATGTTCAAAACAAGTTCAGTGCTCTGGAAGACGTTGGTGACAGTGAGGAACAATGGACAAAGTTGAGAAGTTCTATAAACGAAGCTTGTGAGGAAATCCCTAGGGCAAATAGAAAAGCAAAAAAGAGCTGGATGACTAATGAAATTTTGGGCCTGATGGAGAAAAGGAGGAAGGCAAAGAGAAACGAGAGATATACAGGAAGATAAACAAAGAAATCAGGTATAGGTGCAATGAAGCTAAGGAAGCTTGGCTGAACACAAAATGCAAAGAGATAGAAGAACGACACAAAATGGATCCTCAGGGTATATACAGACGAATTGAAGAAATTGTCCACAGGAAAAATACTGCACATCAACCGGTTGCTTAAAATCAAAAGATGGCGCGCTTATCATGGAAAAAGACAAGGTATTAGACAGATGAGGAGAGTACATTAAAGACCTTTTTGAGGATAACAAAAACGAAGAACACATTATAAAAAAGAACTTTGAAGGACCACCCATAATGAAAGATGAAGTCAGAGCAACACTGAAAAAGATGAAACCAGGAAAAGCCCCAGGACCAGACAACATTGCTACAGAGATGATTGAAGCCCTGGAGGAATTTGGCATAGAAAAAATAACAGTCCTCCTAAATGAAATTTATGACACAGGAAAAATCCCCAAAGATATGTCAAAATCAATTTTCATTGCACTTCCAAAGAAGACAGGGGCTATAGAATGCGAACTCCATCGCACAATCAGTTTGATGAGTCATGTAACAAAAATCCTGTTAAGAATAATCATGATGAGGACAAGGAATAGAATCAAAAGAGAAATATCAGAAGAACAGTGTGGATTTGTGGAGGGGAAAGGAACTGTTAATGCCATATACATCCTAAGAACTATCATAGAGAGGTCAGTTGAGATGAATAAGGATTTGTATTTATGCTTTGTTGACTATATCAGAAGAACAGTGTGGATTTGTGGAGGGGAAAGGAACTATTAATGCCATATACATCCTAAGAACTATCATAGAGAGGTCAGTTGAGATGAATAAGGATTTGTATTTATGCTTTGTTGACTATACCAAGGCTTTTGATCGGGTACGACATGAAGAATTGATCAACCAACTGGAGAGACTCAATGTCGATGGAAAAGATCTACGAATAATCAGGAATATGTACTGGGAACAAACAGCTGCAATGAGAATAGAAAACAATATAAGCTCTTTTCAAAACATCAAAAGAGGAGTCAGACAGGGTTGTGTTTTGTCACCAGATCTGTTTTCACTATATAGCGAAAACATCATGAGAAACCTAGAAGAAGACCCTGGATTAAAGGTTGGAGGGAAAATGATAAACAACATTCGGTACGCAGATGACACCGTGCTAATTGCAGAAAATGAAAGGGACCTACAAAACCTTGTGAATATACTAGAAACAGAAAGCAAAGGTAAGGGGTTGGAACTAAACAGCAGGAAGACTGAAGTCATGGTGATCAGTAAAAAACATGAAATCCCCTCATGCAAAATAACAGCAAATGGCACAACCTTGACACAGGTTAATAAGTTCAAATACCTGGGAACGGTCATTTCATCAGACGGCAGATGCACATCGGAAATAGCTGGCAGAATCGGCCAAGCCAAAACAGCATTCAAGAAGATGACAAGCATTCTTACCAACAAATGCCTATCAATTAGCATCAGAAAGAGAGTCCTTGAATGTTATATAGAACCAATACTGTTGTAC
>JAPXFY010000032.1:87037-94537 GCA_030674185.1 Monoplex corrugatus | reverse complement strand
CAGTCCCACCAACAACGCCAACAAGCGTTTTACTGGTCGTGGGCCCAAAAGGTGACAGATGAAATCGCTGGGTAAACTGATAGCCAAAAAAAACACCTTGCACGTATTTTACGTATGCGGTCACGAAGACAAAATCCACGTAGGCATGTCACGTCGGCCAACGCAACGGCGAGCGAACGGGGCGTGCGATAAGATTTATTATACATGTGTCTGGTTTTGTTTTTGTTCTTGTTTTGTGTATAAAATTTAATTTTTTGTTTGTCGTCTTCTCTGTCTGTCTGTCTGTCTGTCTGTCTGTCTGTTCTGTCTGTCTGTCTGTCTGTTCTGTCTGTCCTGTCTGTCTGTTTGTCTGTCTGTCTGTTGTCTGTCTGTCTGTTGTCTGTCTGTTTGTCTGTTCTGTCTGTCTGTCTGTCTGTTTGTCTGTCTATCTATCTTTCTGTCTGTTTGTCTGTCTATCTATCTGTCTGTTGTCTGTGTCTATCTATCTATCTGTCTGTCTGTCTATTATCTATCTGTCTGATCTGTCTGTCTGTTATCTATCTATCTGTCTGTCTGTCTATCTATTTGTCTGTCTGTCTATCTATTTCTTCTTTCGTTACTATCTATCTGCCTGTCTATCTATTTGTCTGTATGTCTATCTATCTATCTATCAGTCTATCTATCTATCTATCTGTCTGTCTGTCTATCTATCTACCTACCTACCTGCCTACCTACCTATCTATCTATCTATCTGTCCGTCCGTCCATCCATCGATCCGTCTATCTATCTATCTATCTATCTATCTATCTACCTGTCCGTCTGTCTGTCTGTCTCTCTGTTTCTCTCTATCTCTGTCTCTCTGTCTTTGTCTCTGTCTCTCACTCTCTCTCTATCTGTCTCTGTCTCTGTCTCTCTGTATTTCTCTGCCTCTGTCTCTCTGTCTCTCACTCTCACAGACTCTGTATGTTTATGTTGTGGTTCTCTAGTTTTCAACGCGTGCACATACCACAACAGGCATTATTATTTTAATTATCATTATCTTATTTTGTTTTGTTTTGCTTTTTATGACGAATTTTCTTTTACATTTGATGTTAGCGTTGTTCTAGTTTCATTTCTCTGTTCATCCATATCCTTTTTCTTAAGACCTTGCCGTTTCCTTTTAATTTTTTTTCCGTCTCTTACTCTGTTCCCTTCTTTCCCCTCCTCCTCCCCCCCCCCCCAAAAAAAAAATCATCCTCCATGCCATTTTTACCCGTCTAATATCACTTATAGTGAAAAGACGTTAAATCAAGGAACGAACGAACACACACACACACACACACACACACCGTCTAATATCACTTATAGTGAAAAGACGTTAAATCAAGGAACGAACGCGCACGCACACACACACACACACACACACACACACACACACACACAAACACACACTAACTAACACACACAAACACACACACAAACACACACACACACAAACACACACTAACTAACACACAAACACACACACACACAAACACACACTAACTAACACACACAAACACACACACACACACACACACACACACACTTACAAACACACACAAACACACACAAACACACACACACACAAACTAACTAACACACACAAACACACACACAAACACACACACACACACACACACACACACAAACACACACTAACTAACACACACAAACACACACAAACACACACACACACACAAACACACACAAACATATAACACCCACACACACACAAACACACACTAACTAGCACACACAAACACACACACAAACACACACACACACACACACACAACACACACAAAACACACACACACACAAACACACACATAACTAACACACACAAACACACACACAACACACACACACACAACACACACAACAAACAACACACACACAACCACACACAACACACACACACACACACACACACACACAAACACACACACACACACACACACAACACACACAAACACACACACAAACACACACACACACACAACACAACACAAACACACACACACAAACACACACAACAAACAACACCACACCACACACACACACACACACAACAACACACACAAAACACACACACAAACACACACACAAAACACACAACTAAACAACACACACAAACACACACACACACACACACACACAACAACACACAAAACACACACAAACACACACAACACACACACAATCACACTAACAACACACCACACAACACACACACACAAACACACACACAAACACACACAAACACACACAACAAACACAACTAAACACACAACAACACACACAAACACACACAAACACACACACACACAAACACACACACAACAAACACACACAAACCACCAAACACACACACACAACACACACACACACACACACAAACAACACACAACACACACAAAACACACACACACACACAAACACACACACACACAACACACACACACACACACACACACACAAACACACACACACACACAACAACACACACACACCACAAACACACACACACACAAACACAACACACACACACACACACACACACACACACACCACACACCACACACGCACGTGCATAGCTTAAACTTGACTCTAAGAATCTAAAGTTATGCAAGGCATTTGCTGGGTTTTTTTTTATACAATACAATACATACAATACATTATTTGTATAGCGCAAAATCTTGATAAAATCAAATCTAAGCGCTAAAACAGACACACACGCACGCACGCACACACACACACACACACACACACACACACACACACCGCACACGCACACGCACACGCACACGCACAGGGCTAAAATGGGGAGAAAGGGTAAAAGCAATGGAAAATTACCCCCCCCCCCCCCCCCCCCGCAAGGCTATCAGATGAGGCTTGGCATTATAAAACACAAAGATGTTGAAATTGTATACCAGTTGTTGGTGGTGGTGGGTAAGGCACAAGACAACAAAACAGACATAGACACAAATAAAACATTTATGAGAAAGCTAGGCCATTGCCTTTCCTGTTGATGAAAGACACACACGCACATACATACATACACACACACACACATATATACATACATACATACATACATACACACACATACATGCACACTCACATGCATACACATACACGCACACACACACACACACGCATACATGCACACACACACATACATGCACATACAAACACAGACACACACATACAAACACACGCACATACATACATACATACATACACACACACACATACACACACACGCACACACACATATGTATACATATATATATAAATGTATGTATATATATGTATATATATATATATGTATATATATATATATACACGCATACTCACACACATACACACACATACAAACACACACACATACATACATACATACACATGCAAACACACACGCACACACACGTACACACATACACATACATACATACGCACACATACATACATACACACACGCGCACACACATACACACACTCACATACACTCACACACAGACACACACACAAATATACACATATACACACACATACACACACATATACACACATTCAAACATACATACACACACATACACCAACTCATATACATACACATACACACATACATACATGCATACACACACACACACACACGCACACACACACACACGATTCAAGATGGCGGAGACACCTAACTGGTAACGATATCATTAGCCAGAGACAACGCGGAAAAGTCCATTATGACCAGTACACGACGAGGCCGCCTTGCGCAACAGAATCAAGAAGCTGCGTCAGCGGGATTGACCGATCAGGAGGGGCCACCGACCAGCAACGAGAAGAACAATGCCCCTCCAAATGGCAAGTCGACCGGGGCCACCACTGGCACGCCGAGCGGGACAGCTAACACCATACCTGTTCTCAGCTCTACGGACTCTCCAGTACGATTGTTGACCTGAAAAATATCGTACTGCATCGCAAAACCAAGTTCGTTCCTTAGAAAGGACAGTGCTTATACAGATCAAGGTCCAGTCGACAGCGACCGCCCCAACCAAGGTAACCAGCAACCGTCAAACACAGACAGACCTTACTGAACCACATCCCACGTACGCAGAAGTTCTCAAACAGCAACACACACGCAGGTAGGCCGACCAACAGCCACAACAATCAGACACAACAAAAACTAGGCCTAACAGCAATAGCAGTAACTCTAAGCCAGCGAAAAGATAGACCGAAAAGAAAATCAAAGACAGAAAAGAACAACACCATGACATCAAAAAAGTTACAGACGTCACCTTACAGCAAAAACGTGCAACGTCACACCCTAAAAAGATATCAGAACGACGTGAAAAGAACCACGACCTTCCGTATGTTCTGACAATCCACGACTCGGTTTTGAGAGATATCAATTCAAGAAGACTGGGACAATCTTATGGCTTCGAAGGAGACTCGTGTCCTGTGAATGACATTAACGATATAAAAAGTTCTTTAGACGAGACACTATCCAAATTTGACAATCATGCAGACTGTATTGTTCTCCACTGTGGTGTCCACGACTTGAATATTAACAAAGATATCGCAACAACAACTCACAATCTCGCTTCTAAAATCAAACATGTAGCACAAACATACCCAAAATCAAAGATAGTCATCAGCAAGATTGCCCCTGTACGACATGCACGTACGGAGGTTCAGCGAAATTTGTTTAATGCATTCTTATCTGCTGAGCTTGTTAACGTAAAAAACTTATCATTTGTCTCCCATGAAAACCTTCGAACTAGGCCTAACCAGCAGTTCCTTCACGACAGTATTCATCCCACTGCCAGAGGAAGCAGCGTCTTAGCGGGGAACCTAGGAAGACACGTTCGGGATCTATTTTGGGAGACCCCAAGGAGGACACCAGGATCACGATCTGCACGGCTACACGCCTCTAGATTCCACCGAGGACCGTTCCACCATTTTGACACCTGCGAACCGTGGTGGCTGCCATACAATATGTTTTAGTAGATCTACAGTTATCAACGTTTCATGTCACAGGACTTTTCCCTCATCATCTCTGACAATTCTCTTGTTCAAAGTCTATAAACACTAGGATTTAGTCAGACTATCAGGACTCAGCCAGACTATATTCTCTGTACATTTGAAGACGTGTATACCATTGTTTTAGTTATTTTTATTTACTTATTTCTGTTCTGAATCTAACTCTTATCTCTATTAGAAGGACGTTTTCCCATAGTTTTAACTACATCTTTTTTCTACCTTTCATTAGTGGTCAAAGTAATTATTGGGGTTTTGTTTTTTTTTCTAGCCATTTTTCTTGTACACAGAAAACTAAAGTATTCGTGATTATCAAACAAATAACCATTAATTTAAAATAAGAGATTAGCCAACAATGAAAATGCGCCAACAATCACAAATCAAATTTTTACAGTGGAATTGTAGATCTATTTCCACCAATTCCGCATACCTGGAACATTTCCTCGCATCAAATCAGTGTGAAGTTCTGATTCTACAGTCGCTTAATGTTATGCCAACCAAACTTCCCAACTTTCAAAATTATTATGATCCTCCAATATATGACTTCGGGAATTCCGGGAAGAAGGTAGCCACTGCTATATACATACTTAAAGAGTTACAGTATCACATATTTACGTCCCCTGTTTTAACATTAACTGAAGACTTACACGCTTGTGCCGCCACAGTACAATTCAGTAATTCATTAATCTTGAATGTTTTGTCAGTCTACTTGCCAGCAGGTCCAAATGACCAAAATACAGAATGGCTACGTACGATACCAGATCTACAGCACGGTAAATGGCTAATTGGTGGAGACTTTAATTCCCACTCTCCGTTCTGGGAAAAAGACTGTTGCACTGTTACAAGCAATCGTTTGGTGGAGAATATAGTTGACAGCTCGCTTTACCTTTTAAATGATGGAAGTGTCACTAAATTCCTGATATCTCCAAACACCGGGCAACAGCCATCGATCTATCTTTGATATCACCAGAATTAGTACCATGCATACCTGGGACACTCACAGAGATACTTTGGGAAGTGATCACTTACCTATCATCATAACAATAACTAATGAAAACATCAGGATGAAAGACAGCACACCTGATATTATACCAAAATATAATTATAGCGCGCTGATTGGTCATTGTTTCGGACTGCTCTTGCTAAACAAAAATATAATTATGATGAAGGTGAAAATGTAGATGTTATGTTTTCTAAATTCCAGGAGTCAGTTCTAGCTGCTGCAGACCTCTCAATCCCGAAACTCAAATCTTTTAAGTCCAATAATCGTTTGGGTAATGTCTGGTGGACAGAGGCATGCGAAAAAGCAGTTCAGTATAAAAAAGAGAAATTCAAAGTCTACATCAAGAGCAGAAACCCTGAAGATCATAAGGAAATGAAAACTGCTAACATCCAATGTAATAAAATCATCGCTGAAGCAAAGAAAGATTATTGGGCATCATACTGCACCAAAGAAATTTCAGATTTTAAGGATTTCCATAAAGTCTGGACAAAAATGAATCAAATGAAAAATGGAGCCAGCTTACCTAGGTGTCCAATAATAATTGATACATGTCACAAATTTCCTTCCGACATGGACAAAGCTGAAACTTTTGTGGATTTTTTTTGCTGAAAATAGTAAAGTAGATGGTTTGTCTCCTACCTGCAAACACTACAGAGAAATGGCAGCTAAACAACCTTATCTACACTGATCCAATACCTCAGAATGATCGCTGGTTTAATGCTCCAATCACCTTAGAAGAGCTAAAAAACTCAATCTTGTCTCTACACAACAAAAGGAGTTCGGTAGGTGTTGATGCAGTTTCAACTGAAATGATTAAGCATCTTCCAGAAAACTATGTTACTTTCTTACACAAAATTTTTCAGAAATGCTGGATGAGTGGAACTGTACCACAGGTATGGCAAAAGTCTGTTGTTATACCAGTATTAAAAGCAGGAAAGCCTAAAAACAACGAAAACATTTACAACCTATTGCTTTGACGTCCCATACGAGCAAACTAATGGAAAGATTGGTATTAAACAGACTTGTACATTACTGTGATAAAAATAACGTTATTCCAGTCAATCAGGTTTTAGAAAAGGGAGATCCACAGTTGAGCATCTGGTTAAACTTACAACTCAGATAAAACAACAGTTTGCCCGCAGAAAAAGTCTTTTGGCAACTTTTTTTGATGTGAAGAAAGCGTATGATCAAGTTTGGCATACACGTTTATTGTACAAGCTGAAATCTATTGGTTTATCTGGCAATATGTATAATTATATTAAGTCCTATTTAGCCAATAGAACAATTCAAGCAAGAGTGGGAACAAGTTATTCTACTTCGCGACGTCTTGATATGGGAATCCCTCAAGGATCAGTGATAGCACCTATTTTATTTAATATCCTTATACAGGATCTTCCTAATGCACTCTCAAATCGTGTTGTTTTGGTACAGTACGCTGATGATATATGTATTTGGAT
>JAPXFY010000032.1:72037-74537 GCA_030674185.1 Monoplex corrugatus | reverse complement strand
TCTTCTCTCTCTTCTTATCTTCTCTCTCTTCTTTCTCCTCTTCTTCTCTCTCCTTTTCTTCTTCTTCTTCTCTCTTCTTCTTCTCTCTCTCTTTCTTTCTTCTTCTCTCTCTTCTCTCTCTCTCTCTATTCTCTCTCCCCTTCTTCTCTTCTCTCTTTTCTTCTCTATCTTCTCTCTCTTCTCTTCTTTTCTTCTTCCTTCTTCTATCTTTCTTCTTATCTTCTCTTCTCTCTCTTCTTCTTTCTTCTCTCTCTACTCTTGCTCTCTCTCTCTATCTTGCTCTCTTCTATCTTCTCTCTCTCTCTATCTCTCTCTCTTTTTCTTTTCTCTCTCATCTCTCTATCTTG
Organism: Monoplex corrugatus; assembly: GCA_030674185.1. Lineage (NCBI taxonomy): Eukaryota > Metazoa > Mollusca > Gastropoda > Littorinimorpha > Ranellidae > Monoplex > Monoplex corrugatus. The sequence goes on along the minus strand of JAPXFY010000032.1, from coordinate 74,190 downwards.
CTCTCTCTCTCTATTTCCTTTTCTCTTCTCTTCTCTCTCTCTTCTTCTCTCTTCTCTTCTTCTTTCTCTTCTTCTCTATTCTCTCTCTCTACTGCTCTTTTTTCTTCTCTCTTTCTCTCTCTCTCTTTCTTCTCTCTCTCTCATTTGCTCTCTCTTTTCTTCTCTCTCTTCTTTCTTTCTCTCTCTCTTATCTCTCTCTCTCTTTCTTTCTCTCTCTCTCTATCTTGCTCTCTCTTTTTCTTTCTCTCTCTCTCTATCTTGCTCTCTTCTTTTTCTTTCCTCTCTCTCTATCTTGCTCTCTTTTTTCTTCTCTCTCTCTATCTTCTCTCTCTTTCTTTCTCTCTCTCTATCTTTCTCTCTCTCTTATCTTCTTCTCTCTTCTCTCTTCTTTGCTCTCTCTTTTCTTTCTCCTCTCTCTCTTCTCTTCTCTTCTTTTTTCCTCTCTATCTTCTCTCTCTCTCTTCTCTCTTCTCTCTACTTCTCTCTCTCTCTTTTCTCTCTCTCTATCTTCTCTCTCTTTCTTCTTCTCTTCTCTCTATCTTCTCCCTTTATCTTCTCCTCTCTCTATCTTGCTCTCTCTCTCTTCTTCTCTCTCTCTCTATCTTGCTCTCTCTCTCTATCTTGCTCTCTCTTCTCTTCTCTCTCTCTCTTTTCCCTCTCTCTCATCTTCTCTCTCTCTATCTTTTTCTCTTCCTCTTCTTTCTTGTCTCTCTCTTTCTTCTCTCTCTTCTTTCTCTCTCTTTTTCTTCTCTCCTCTATTTCTTCTCTCTCTTTTGCTCTCTCTTCTCTCTTCTTCTCTCTCTATCTTGCTCTCTCTCCTTCTTTCTCTCTCTTCTATCTTGCTCTCTTTTTCTTTCCTCCTCTCACTTTTTCTCTTCTTCTCTCTTACTTCTCTCTCTTTCTCTCTCTCTTTTTCTCTCTCTCTCTATCTTGCTCTCTCCTCTTCTTTCTCTCTCTCTATCCTTCTTCTCTCTCTTTTTTTCTTCTCTCCTCTTATCTTCTCTCTCTTTCTCTCTCTCTCTCTATCTTGTCTCTTCTCTCTCTGTCTCTCTCTCTGTCTCTCTGCTCTCTCTCTCTCTGTCTCTCTCTGTCTCTTGTCTCTCTCTGTCTCTCTCTCTCTCTCTCTGTCTCTTCTCTCGTTCTTCTCTCTCTGTCTCTCTCTCTGTCTCTCTTCTCTCTCTGTCTCTCTGTCTCTCTGTCTCTCTCTGTCTCTCTCTCTCTCTTCTCTCTCTCTCTGTGTCCCCTTCTCTCTGCTCTCTCTCTGTCTTCTCTCTTGTTTTCTCTGTCTCTCTCTCTGTCTCTCTTCTCTCTCTCTCTCTGTCTCTGTCTCTCTGTCTCTCTCTCTCTCTGTCCTTCTCTCTCTCTCTGTCTCTCTGTCTCTCTCTGTCTCTCTCTCTGTCTCTCTCTCTCTCTCTGTCTCTCTCTCTGTCTGTCTCTGTCTTCTGTCCTCTCCTTCTCTGTCTCTGTCTCTCTTCTCTGTTCTCTGTCTCTCTCTCTCTCTCTGTCCTGTCTCTTCTCTCTCTCTCTCTTCTCTGTCCTCTGTCTCTCTCTCTCTCTCTCTCTCTCTGTCTCTCTCTGTCTCTGTCTCTCTGTCTCTCTCTCTCTCTCTGTCTTCTGTCTCTCTGTCTCTCTCTGTCTCTGTCTCTGTCTCTCTGTCTCTCTCTCTCTCTGTCTCTTCTGTCTCTCTCTGTCTCTGTCTCTCTGTCTCTCTCTCTTCTCTCTTCCTGTCTCTCTGTCTCCTGTCCTGTTTGACTACTGCGTGTATTCTGTATGTGCTGTTCTCTTGTTGTGTGTTGTTGTGTGTCTGTGTCGTTGTGTTTGTGTCTGTCTGTGTGTGTTGTGTCTGTTGTCTGTGTTGTGTGTGTGCTGTGTGTGTGTCTGTGGTCTGGTGTTCTGTGGTGTGTCTGTGTGTTGTCTGTGTCGGGTCGTGTTCTGTGTGTGTTGTGTGTTGTGTCTGTGTCTGTCGTGGTGTCTGTCGTGTGTCTGTCTTGTGTTGTGTGTCTGTGTTCTTGTGTGTCTTGTGTTCTGTGTTTGTGTTTGTCTTGTGTGTGTCTGTGTCTGTGTCTTCGTCCCTGTGTGTCTGTGTTGTGTGTTGTCTGTTTTGTCTGTGTCTGTTGTGTGTTGTGCTGTGTTCTGTTTGTGTGTGTGTCTGT
>JAPXFY010000032.1:65000-66937 GCA_030674185.1 Monoplex corrugatus | reverse complement strand
AGAAAAAATGATATATGATAGATAAAATAAAAAAGACAGAAGAAATGAAAATAACATAAAAGGGGGTTGTCATTATCATCATCATCATCAGGTGACCTGCCCAGGGCTTGGGGGGATCATGGACTTCCACTGTCTCTATCTTTTTTTGTCTCTAGCATCTCCTCCCCCCTCCCGTCTTCAGCCCCCTTGAAGTCCGTCTAGCATTCTCTCCCGGGGTCTACCTGGTACTCTCTTTCTTTCCAGCTTTCCCATTGTGCCCGGGTGCTCCTTTCCCTTTTTCCCTAAAAAAATGGCCTACAAATGTTCCCTGTCTTTTACAAATCTTCCTTATGAGGATCACTTGTGTTTCCTCCTCAAGACGTCTCGTTTGCTTTTTTTGCTGTCCATGGAACTCTAAACATTCTTCTGAGAAACCACATCTCGGTCCCTCAATCTTGTTCTGGCTTTGCTTGTTGACTGCCCACACCTCACACTGTACAACAGTGTTGATAGCTTTTGATAGGTGTTGATACTTTGGCGAAAGAAACACGACCTATAACACTTATCACGCCCCCAAAACCAAAAAAAAAATTATAAGGGGGAATTCCAAATCAGGTTTACGGTTGGTTTTTTTTTTGGGTGTCTTTTTTGTGTTGTGTGTGTGTGTGTGTGTGGTGTGTGTGTGTGGAGTGTGTGTGTTTTTGGTGGTTTTTGTTTTGTTTTTGGGTGGGCGTGTGTGTGTTGTGTGTTTTTATGGGGTTATGTGTTTTGTTTTGTGTGTGTTTGTGTGTGTGTGGTGGGGTTGATGTGGGGGGTTTTTTTGGGGGTTTGTGTATTGTGTTAGTGTGTGTTTGTGTTGGTATGTGTGTTGGGTTGTGTATGGTGTGTTTTGTATTTGTTGATGTTGATGTGGTTTGGTTTTGTGTGTGTTTTTGTGTGTAGGGGTTTGGTTTTACTGGGGGTGTGTGTATATTGTTATTGTTGTAAAATTTTGGTTATTGGGGGTTTTTTTTAAAAAGGGGGTTTGGGTTTTTGATTTTTTGGTTTTGGGGTATGTTTTTTTTTTTTTTGGGGTTGGGTTTTTTTTGGGGTTTATGTTTATTATTTTGTTATGGTAAAAGTGTTTGTATTTATTTAGTATTTTTTATGTTTGTGTATTTTGTTGTATTGGTTATGTTTTTAAGTTTTATGTACCCGCTTTTCTATCTTGCTTCCTCCTATCTTGCTCTCTCCCACTCTTCCCCCACTTGCCCCCTCTATTTCCTCCTCATATCTTGCTCTCCCTCTATCTGCTCTCCTCTCTATCTTTCTCTCTCTCCTATTTTGCTCTCTCTCTCTACTTGCTCTCCTCTCTACTGCTCTCCTCTCTACTGTTCTCTATCTTGCTCTCTCTCCTTCTTGCTCCCTCCTATCTTGCTTCTCTATCTTGCTCCCCTCTATCTTGCTCTCTCTCTATCTTGCTCCTCTTTTTTCTTTCTCCCCCTCTCTATCTTGCTCTCTCTCTCTTTTGCTCTCTCTTTTTTCTTTCTCCTCTATCTTGCTCTCTCTATCTTCTCCCCTTTTCTATTTTGCTCTCCCTATTTTGCTCTTCTCTCTCTATCTTCCTCTCTATTTTGCTCTCTCATCTTTCTCTCTCTCTCTATCTTGCTCTCTCTCTCTTTTCTTGCTCTCTCTTTATCTTGCTCTCTCTTTCTTGCCTCTCTTTTTCTTTCTCTCTCTCTCAAAACTTGCTTTCTTCTCTATCTTGCTCTCTCTCTCTTTCTTCTTCTCTCTTCTTCTTCTTCTCTTCTTCTCTTTCTTCTTTTGCTCTCTCTCTCTTCTCTCTCTTTTTCTTTCTCTCCTCTCTATCTTGCTCTCTCTCTCTATCTTGCTCTCTCTTTTTTCTTTCTCTCTTCTCTTCTCTCTCTTCTTGCTCTTCTCTCTATCTTCTTCTCTTCTTCTCTTACTCTCTCTTCTTT
>JAPXFY010000032.1:50000-57500 GCA_030674185.1 Monoplex corrugatus | reverse complement strand
ATGCAATGATGTTGATGGCGATGAGAATGATAATCATGATGCTTCAGAGTTCCAGCTAGGATTGACACGGCGTAACAGGGCTGTACTCTAGGCTTACTACGGTCCACGAGCCTTCTCTGTTTCTGGTCCACTCTCCTGGAACAAACTTCCTCTCTCAGTCCGTCAGCAACCTACTTTTGTCTCCTTCAAGTCCGCTCTCAAAACTCACCTTTTCTCCTCTGCATAAAATCTTGACCTCACTCAAACCCTCTGTAGCCTGTCTCCGCTCGGAGTGGAATCACATTGTAATATATATTTGTATATAATATGCTCTCTATAATTTTCCATTGCTTATATTCTTTTCCCCCATTTATAGCCATGTGTGAGTGTGTGTGTGTGTGTGTGTGTGTGCGCGCGCGTGCGTATGTGTATGTTCAGCGCTTAGATTTGATTTCTATCAAGATTTTGCGCTTATAAATATTATAATTATTATTATTATTAATACATCCTGGCGTCAACCAGGCCCGAGAGATACAGACCCATGCAGTGCAGGTTAGACGATTATGGCAACACCCTCAGTGACACATCTGTGAAATGGACGAGTCTCATGGTCCCAGTCTTCCCAATGAGCCCATAGCACGCTCAAACTCTGTGTAGGAGGCGGTTGGAGTCGAAAAATCCCACACTGATTTTTGAAGGGGCCGATAGGGATTCGAACCCACAACCTTCCAGTCGGTAGTCCGTTGCGCTAACCACTACATCACTGTGACAGGTTTTATGAAAACAAGTTGTTCTCATCGTGTGAAATCCTCTTTGATTGGGGAAGACCACCGCAACCACAAACAAATAGACAAACAAGCAAACAAGCAAACAAACAGACAGATAAACAGACAGATAAACAGACAGCAAACGTTTATATTCTTCTTTTTTTTTGTTTTTTTTTGGTCTTTTTCTTCTTTCTTCTTCTTCTTCTCCTTCTTCTTCTTCTTCTTGTTTCTTCTTCTTCTTGTTTCTTCTTCTTCTTCTTCTTCTTCATCTTCTTCTTCTCCGCAATTCTTCTTCTTCTTCGCAATTCTTCTTCTTCGCAATTCTTCTTCTTCTTCGCAATTCTTCTTCTTCTTCGCAATTCTTCTTCTTCGCAATTTTTCTTCTTCGCAATTCTTCTTCTTCGCAATTCTTCTTCTTCTTCTTCTTTTTCTTCTTCGCAATTCTTCTTCTTCTTTGCAATTCTTCTTCTTCGCAATTCTTCTTCGCAATTCTTCTTCTTCTTCTTCTTCGCAATTCTTCTTCTTCTTCTTCTTCGCAATTCTTCTTCTTCGCAATTCTTCTTCTTTTTCTTCTTCGCAATTCTTCTTCTTCTTCTTCTTCTTCGCAATCTTCTTCTTCTTCTTCTTCTTCGCAAATTCTTCTTCTTCTTCGCAATTCTTCTTCTTCTTCGCAATTTCTTCTTCTTCTTCGCAATTCTTCTTCTTCTTCTTCTTCGACTTCTTCTTCTTCTTCTTCGCAATTCTTCTTCTTCTTCTTCGCAATTCTTCTTCTTCTTCGCAATTCTTCTTCTTCTTCGCAATTCTTCTTCTTCTTCTTCTTCGCAATTCTTCTTCTTCTTCTTCTTCTTCGCAATTCTTCTTCTTCTTCTTCTTCTTCTTCTTCTTCGCATTCTTCTTCGCAATCTCTTCTTCTTCTTCTTCTTCTTCTTCTTCTTCTTCTTCCTTCTTTCTTCTTCTTCTTCTTCTTCTTCTTTCTTCTTCTCTCTTCTTCTTTCTTCTTCTTCTTCTTCTCTCTTCTTCTTCTTCTTCTTCGCATTCTTCGCATTCTTCTTCTTCGCATTCTTCTTCTTCTTCGCATTCTTCTTCTTCTTCGCTATTCTTCTTCTTCTTCTTCGTCTTCTTCTTCTTCTTCTTCTTCTTCTTCTTCGCATTCTTCTTCTTCTTCGCATTCTTCTTCTTCTTCTTCTTCTTCTTCTTCTTCTTCTTCTTCTTCTTCTTCTTCTTCTTCTTCTTCTTCTTCTTCTTCTTCTTCTTCTTCTTCTTCTTCTTCTTCTTCTTCTTCTTCTTCTTCTTCTTCTTCGCATTCTTCTTCGCATTCTTCTTCGCATTCTTGTTCTTCTTCTTCGCATTCTTCTTCTTCGCATTCTTCTTCTTCTTCTCATTCTTCTTCGCATTCTTCTTCTTCGCATTCTTCTTCTTCGCATTCTTCACATTCTTCGCATTCTTCTTCGCATTCTTCGCATTCTTCTTCGCATTCTTATTCTTCTTCGCATTCTTCTTTGTCTTCTTCGCAATTCTTCTTCTTCTTCTTCTTCGCATTCTTCTTCTTCGCATTCTTCTTTGTCTTCTTCTTCTTCTTCTTCTTCTTCTTCTTCTTTGCATTCTTCTTCTTTGCATTCTTCTTCGCATTCTTCTTCGCATTCTTCGCATTCTTCTTCGCATTCTTCTTCTTCTTCGCATTCTTCTTCGCATTCTTCGCATTCTTCTTCTTCGCCTTCGCATTCTTCTTCTTCGCATTCTTCTTCTTCTCTCTCTCTCTCTTCCTCTATCTCCGTATCTCTCTCTCTGTCTTTCTCTATCTCAATGTGTGTGTGTGTGTGTGTGTCTCTCTCTCTGTCCTTCTGTCTGTCTGTCTGTCTGTCTGACTGTCTGTCTATCTGTCTGTCTGTCTCTGTCTCTGAATGTCTGTCTCCTCTCTCTCTCTCTCTCTCTCTCTCTCTCTCTCTCTCTCTCTCTCTCTCTCTCTCTCTGTTCTCTAGATATGTGTTCTCGTTTTCGCTTTTTCTTTCTCCATCACACACTCTCTCTTCTTTTCTTTTCTTTTCTTTCTCTTTTTCTTGTTTCTTCGTTCATTTCTGTCGTTTGTGTCTGTCTGTCCCTTCACTATTTTTCTCTCCTGTCTGTCAACAGACCCGGGGTTACTAGGAAAGGGTTTACACCTTGCACCACTGCGCCATCAGGGATCCCATCCTCTTCCCGCCCTAATGTCCAACCCCCACGGTAATCGGAAAAAAAGTCACAGGAAAAAAAGTCACAGAAATCGGAAAAAAAGTCACAGGAAAAAAAGTCACAGCTATACCTGTAAAGCTATAGCTATACCGCGTGTAAGACTATCACGAGTGTAACACTACCGCGAGTAACACTACTGCGTGTAACACTACTGCGTGTAACACTTCCGCGTGTGTAACACTATCGCGTGTGTAAGACTACCGCGAGTAGCACTTCCGCGTGATGATGAGAGATGAGAGAGAGAGAGAGAGAGAGAGAGAGAGAGAGAGAGTGTGTGTACAAGTGTTCGACATAAGAACACTCTCCCTGAGCACTAACTCAATGCTTATCACAACTCTCTCTCTCTCTCTCCCACTCTCTCATGTTATGGGTGGTGAAATGTTACCAAGCAGGCACTGTGAGGTGACATAAGCTCATTGTGTTCAGCCAGTTCTAGATCGCACTGCACTTTGAATCGAGAAGCTGTTGTGAATGCACGTCTAGTTGCTTTTCTCAAAGTTTACATTCACTGTTTTACTGACGGCACATTTTATGCATTGTAATGGAAGTGCTTACAAGTAACAAAGGTGGCATGAAGCTGAACCATGGTGATTATTTATACACAAAACACTCAACCAGGAAGACCAGTATCTGATGGAAGTGTGTGAAGAGGTCATGTGGTAACTGCAGAGGGAGCTTGAAGACAGATCTACAGCGACTCAATCCTGAAGTGGGACAACCTCACAACCATGCTCCAGACCAACATCAAGTTCGTCTAGCGCAAGTAAGAATGACGATGAAGCGCCAAGCAGCAGATACAAGAGACAAACCTGGCCAGATATATGCCCAAGGAGTTAGTCAGTACTAGAGGAGTTAGACTGATATTGCTGCAGTTTTAAAAGTTTACAGACTATCTTGAATCTATGACATTTTATCCTGCTCAGATGAAATAAACTTGACTTGAAGGCTTTGTTTGATTGTGACTTTTTTCCTGTGACTTTTTTTCCTACTCAATTTTGTGACTTTTTTTCTGTGACTTTTTTTCCTACTCAATTTTGTGACTTTTTTTCTGTGACTTTTTTTCCTACTCAATTTTGTGACTTTTTTTCTGTGACTTTTTTTCCTACTCAATTTTGTGACTTTTTTTCTGTGACTTTTTTTCCTACTCAATTTTGTGACTTTTTTTCTGTGACTTTTTTTCCTACAACCTGTCCCACCTCCATCCAGTTGACTTCTTTCTGTTCCTGGCTTCATTCCCTTCCTGTCTCTGTCTCTGTCTCTCCATCTCTCACTCTCTCTCAGTCTCTCTTACAAACTCACTCTCTCTGTCTTTCTCTGTCTCTTTCTATATATATATATCTCTCTTTCTCTATCTATCTCTCTATCTCTCTGTCTCTTTCTCTCTCTGTCTCTCTCTCTCTCTCTGTCTCTATCTCTCTCTCTCTTTCTCTGTCTCTTTCTCTGTCTCTCTCTCTCTTTCTCTCTCTGTCCGTCTGTCTGTCTCTCTCTCTCTCTCTGTCCATTTGTCTGTCTCTCTCTCTCTCTTTCTCTCTGTCCGTCTGTCTGTCTGTCTGTCTCTCTCTGTCCGTCTGTCTGTCTGTCTGTCTCTCTCTCTCTCTCTCTGACTGCCTGTCTGTCTGTCTGTCTCTCTCTCTCTCTCTCTGATTGCCTGTCTGTCTCTCTCCCCCCCTCTCTCTCTCTCTGACTGCCTGTCTGTCTCTCTCTCCCTCTCTCTCTCTCTCTCTCTGACTGCCTGTCTGTCTGTCTGTCTCTCTCTCCCTCTCTCTCTCTCTCTGATTGCCTGTCTGTCTGTCTCTCTCTTCCTCCCTCTCTCTGTTTCCACCTTTCCTTTCTCCTCTTCTTTCTTTCAATTCATATCATCTTTGCACGCGTGCGCGCACACACACATACACACCATACATACACACACACAGCCACACACACACACTCATACATACACAACACCACACACACACACACTCAACATACCACACACGACACCAAACACACTCATTACACACACGCACACACACACACACCATACACACACACACCACACACACACTACACACACACGCACACACAATCACACTCTACATACACACACACCACACACACACTCATACATACACACACACCGCACACACACACACACTCATACATACACACACACACCACACACACATACACACTCATACATACACACACACACGCACACACACATACACACTCATACATCACACACACACACACGACACACACACATACACACTCACATACACACACACACACACCACACCACACACACACTCACACACACACACACACACACACACACACACACACACACCATACACCACTCATCAACACAACACCATACACACACACACTACACACACTTACACACACACACACTCAACACACACACACACACACACATACACACATACACACACACATACACAACACACACACAACACACACACACACACTACACACCACACCCACACACCATACACACACACACACACACACGCACAACACACACTCATACACACACACACACACACACACTCATACACACACCACACCAACACACACACAACACACACACAACCACACCACACACAACCACACACACAACTCTAAAACACACAACACACACACACACACACACCACCATCACACATCAAACAACACACACAACCACACACACGACACACACACACACACACACCACACACACACACACACAACACACACGCCCCACACACCATACAACACACACACACACACACACACACCACACCACACACACGACATACACCACACACACACACTACACACACACACAACACACACACACACACACACACACACACACCATACACCACACACACAACGCCGCGTGCGCGCACGCACACACGCACGCACACAACACCACCACCATACACCACACACACATACACACACACTCCACACACACCACCACACACACATACACACACACACACCACACACACACACACTCACACACACACACACACACACACCACCACACACACTCACACACACACACACACAACACACACACACCACACACTCATAACATACACACACACGCACACACACACACATACACACTCATACATACACACACACACACGCACACACACATACACACTCATACATACACACACACCACGCACACACACATACACACTCATCATACACACACACATGCACACACACACACACACACTCATACAACACACACACACACACACACACACACCACACACACACATATACCACACACACACACACACATACACTCATACACACACACACTTACACACACTCATACACACCCCACACTCATACACACACATACACACACAGAGTCATACACACATACACACTCATACACACACAACACACACAAACACACACACACACGCACACGCACACACCATACACACACACACACGCACGCACACACACCATACACCACACACACACACACTCATACACACACACACACTCATACACACACACACACACGCACACACACACACACACACACACACACTCATATACACACACAGACGCACACGCACACGCCACTCACACACGCACACACCACACACACACACACACGCACACACACCATACACACACACACACACACACACACACACACACCACACCACACACACACGCACATACACCACAACCACACACTACACCACACACACACACACACACACACACACACACACACACACACACACCATACACCACACACACATACGCGCGCGTGCGCGCACGCACACACGCACGCACACACCCACACCAACACCACACACACATACACACACACTCACACACACACACCACACACACATACACACACACACACCACACACACACACTCACACACACACACAGACACACACACCACACACACACACACACACACACACCACACACACACACACACACACCACACCACACACACACACACACACACAGGCAGGCACGAAGCACTTTCTCTCCATCCCTTCTACTCCTTCCCAAGCGCCCCCCCCCCCCTCTTCCCCACCCTCCTTCCCCCCTACACACACACTCACCCTCCTTCCCCCCTACACACACACTCATCCTGAGACAGGTTGCGCTATGGTGGATCATGTGACACCCATTCATAAAATGGAGACAGGTCACATCTGTTCTGCAGTCTGTCTGTCTGTCTGTCTGTCTGTCCGTCTGTCTGTCTGTCCGTCTGTCTGTCTGTCTGTCTGTCCGTCTGTCTGTCGTTGTGTGTGTGTGTGTCGTGTGCGTGTGTGTGTGTTGTGTGTTGTGTGTTGTGTGTGTCTGTGTGTCTGTGTGTGTGTGTAGTGTGTGTGTGTGTGTATGTGTTGTTGAGAGAGAGAGAGAGTGTGTGTGTGTCTGTGTGTGTGTGTCTCTCTCTCTGTATGTGTATGTGTGTGTGTGTGTATGTGTTGTATGTATGTGTGTGTATGTATGTATGTGTGTATGTGTGTGT
>JAPXFY010000032.1:40000-45000 GCA_030674185.1 Monoplex corrugatus | reverse complement strand
GTGATGGTGGTGATGGTGGTGTGGGTGGTGGTGTGGTGGTAGTGGTGGTGATGGTGGTAGTGGTGGTGATGGTGGTGGTGATGGTGGTGGTGATGGTGGTGGTGGTGATGGTGGTGGTGGTGATGGTTGTGGTGGTGATGGTGGGGATGGTGGTGGTGGTGGTAGTGGTGGTGATGGTGGTGGTGGTGGTGATGGTGGTGGTGATGGTGATGGTGGTGGTGGTGGTGGTGGTGGTGGGTGGTGGTGGTGGTGATGGTGATGGTGATGGTGGTGGTGGTGATGGTGATGGTGATGGTGGTGGTGGTGATGGGGAATGGGGAATGTGGTGGAGGGGGACTGATAGACACAGCAACAGACAGGATCCTCCATCCTCTCTCTGTGGGGTACAGCAATAAACAGTTCACACATACTGAGGTTGGTCCAGTCTGTGATATTGACCACCCAGCTCTTCCTCTGTCTGTGGGGTACAGCAACAAACAGTTCACACATACTGAGGTTGGTCCAGTCTGTGATATTGACCACCCAGCTCTTCCTCTGTCTGTGGGGTACAGCAACAAACAGTTCACACATACTGAGGTTGGTCCAGTCTGTGATATTGACCACCCAGCTCTTCCTCTGTCTGTGGGGTACAGCAACAAACAGTTCACACATACTGAGGTTGGTCCAGTCTGTGATATTGATCACCCAGCTCTTCCAAATATTTTAACATTGGCAAGCTGCTTCTGTTGATAGCGCGATCTGTTACAGCCCTATCAGCACAATCAGCCCTATCGGTACACTCAGCCCTATCGGTACACTCATCCCCACTCAGCCTTATTGGTACACTCAGCCCTATTGGTACACTCAGCCCTATCAGTACAAGCCCTATCGGTACACTCAGCCCTATCGTACACTCAGCCTTATTGGTACACTCAGCCCTATCAGTACAAGCCCTATCGGTACACTCAGCCCTATCGTACACTCAGCCCTATTGGCACACTCAGCCCTATCAGTACACTTAACCCTATCAGTACACTCAGCCCTATCAGTACACTCAGCCCTATCGGTACACTCAGCCCTATTGGCACACTCAGCCCTATCAGTACACTCAACCCTATCAGTACGCTCAGCCCTATCAGTACACTCAGCCCTATCGGCACACTCAGCCCTATCAGTACACTCAGCCCTATTGGCACACTCAGCCCTATCAGTACACTCAACCCTATCAGTACACTCAGCCCTATCAGTACACTCAGCCCTATCAGTACACTCAGCCCTATCGGTACACTTAGCCCTATTGGCACACTCAGCCCTATCAGTACACTCAACCCAATCAGTACACTCAGCCCTATCAGTACACTCAGCCCTATCAGCACACTCAGCCCTATCGGTACACTCAGCCCTATCGGTACACTCAGCCCTATCAGTACACTCAGCCCTATCGGTACACTCAGCCCTGTCATCACACTCAGCCTTATCGGTACACTCAACCCTATCGGCACACTCAGCCCTATCAGTACACTCAGCCCTATCGGTACACTCAGCCCTATCGGTACACTCAGCTTATCGGTACACTCAGCCTTATCGGTACACTCAGCCCTATCGGTACACTCAGACCTAGCGGTACACTCAGCCTATATCGGTACACTCAGCCTTATCGGTACACAGCCTTATTGGTACACTCAGCCCTATCGGTACACTCAGCCCTATCGGTACACTCAGCCCCACTCAGCCCTATCAGTACACTCAGCCCTATCAGTACACTCAGCCCTATCGGTACACTCAGCCCTATCATCACACTCAGCCTTTTCGGTACACTCAGCCCTATCGGTACACTCAGGCCTATCGGCACACTCAGCCTTATCGGTACACTCAGCCCTATCAGTACACTCAGCCCTATCGGTACACTCATCCCTATCGGTACACTCAGCCCTATCGGTACACTCAGCCCTATCGGTACACTCAGCCCTATCGTCACACTCAGCCTTGTCGGTACACTCAGCCCTATTGGTACACTCAGCCCTATCGTCACACTCAGCCCTATCGGCACACTCAGCCCTATCGGCACACTCAGCCCTATCATCACACTTAGCCTTATCGGTACACTCGGCCCTATCGGTACACTCAGCCCTGTCGGTACACTCAGCCTCATTGGTACACTCAGCCCTATCGGCACACTCAGCCCTAACGGCACATTCAGCTCTATCCACACACTCAGCCGTATTGGTACACTCAGCCCTATCAGTACACTCAGCCCTATCAGTACACTCAGCCCTATCGGTACACTCAACCCTATTGGTACACTCAGCCCTATCAGTACACTCAGCCCTATCGGTACACTCAACCCTATTGGTACACTCAGTCCTATCGGTACACTCAGCCCTATCGGTACACTCAATCCTATTGGTACACTCAGCCCTATCATCACACTCAGCCTTATCGGTACACTCAGCCCTATTGGTACACTCAGCCCTATCGGCACACTCAGCCCTATTGGTACACTCAGCCCTATCGGCACACTCAGCCCTATTGGTACACTCAGCCCTATCGGCACACTCAGCCCTATTGGTACACTCAGCCCTATCGTCACACTCAGCACTATCGGTACATTCAGCCCTATCGGTACACTCAGCCCTATCGGTGCGGAAGCAGGTGTTTCCCAGTCCACACATCCCGACTAACAACTCCTCCCCAGGAACACTTAGCGTTGGCCGAGTGCATTCCTGAAGCCACATGTGTGAATTGTTGACAAAGACAGCTAAGGAAGAAGATGGCAAATCCGATGTGTTACATGTATTTTATCACTGGCGCCCCCTGGTCAGTCTGCACACAAAGCCATGCAAAAGTTAGTACATTAGTTCTGAACAAAGAAGCAAGATGGTTCCAGAGGGGAGTAAAGGAGGCAGTTTACATCGCCGCAAGGAACCCCACCCTCAACCGTGACCGGGGCCGACACAACCTGCCATCGGTGTACACCTCACTTATTCAGTCGCACTGTCGTGAGTTCGCTCACGGCAGTGCGCACTGAAGCCAGTTCTCAACCCAGCAGTTGCGCTGAAGAAGTCGGCCGGATCGCCGATGAAAGCTACGCAGTAAGTAGCTTTTTTGTCACTGAGAGACAGGTTCAGCCAGGTAGCCATTAGTACATTCCACTTGATACTTCATATACGTTCCTGTCGTTTTAGAAACACCACAAAGTTATTCATATATACTAGTCACAACAAGTTAAGCACAGGTCCTTGGACACAGGGGGCTGATCCATTCCTTCAGAAAACATTATTTTCTTTTTGTTATGCGGCAACCAGTGATGGAATCTCAAACAGCAGTGTTTGGGCGAGCCTGTGGCAACTTGTAGTGCGCATGGGGGTCTTGGTGACCTCGTTGCCGCGCGGGATAAAAAGTGCAAAGTTGCGGTAAATGTGCCTGTTTTGCAGTGAGCTTGCTGGCGACACAAGATGTGTAAAATGAAAAATTCGTTATACCCGTGCAAGAGCAGTCTTTCGAGTGAGTTTTATGCCCCTTCCTTATGCTTTATAAGCGCGGGCTTGGTTACTGTCAGCCCGTTTCTCACCATGCCACCAAGAAGAAAACTTAGCACCTTTGACAAAACCAGGGCGATTGCGTGGATGCAAGATGGCATTGCCAAGGCTGAAGTGGCGCGACGACTTGATGTGCATCATTCAGTTATTGTTAGACTGAACCAGCGTTTTAGGGCGACCAACAGCGTTGAAGAGAGGCCACGGTCAGGTCGGCCTAGGCAGACGACTCCAAGAGAAGATCGGTTCATCGAGAGGCAGGTCCTACTGCAGCGGGATGCCACCTCAACCAGCATCCAACGGCAGCTTCGTAGGGCAACTAACACCATCCTCAGCCGTCAAGCCATACGAACCGTCTTCACCACTTTGGCCTCAGATCACGTCGTCCAGCTGTGCGACCACGACTGCTAGCAGCCCATAAGCTGGCTCGCCGAGCTTTCTGCCAACGTCATGCGAGATGGAACCAACAACAGTGGTCTCAGATCCTCTTTTCGGATGAGTCGCGGTTTTGTCTTGAACACAATGATGGCCGAACTAGAGTTTGGAGGCGTGTTGGTGAACGTTACATTGATGCAGCTGTTCGTGAGACCCGGGCCTTCAGGGGAGGATCTGTTATGGTATGGGGTGCCATCAGCTTCCACCACAAGACACCACTCTACCACATTGACGGAAACCTCACAGGCCTCCGCTATCGGGATGAAATACTGGCGCCTTTCGTTGTTCCGACCATGCAACGAATCGGACCCATGGCAGTCTTCCAAGACGACAATGCTCGGCCACATAGAGCCCGGGTGGCCTTAGAATTCCTTGTGCAGGCCGGTATCAACAGGATGATCTTCCCGGCGTATAGTCCCGACCTCAATCCCATCGAGCATCTTTGGGATGAGTTGGGGAGACGTGTAAAGGAGAACCATCCACCTCCCAGGGACCGTCAGGATCTCTTCCGAATGCTGCAACTGGAATGGCAGGGAATCCCACAGAGGGTCATCAGAACACTGGTCTACTCGATAAGGAGACGCTGCATGGAATGTCTCGCCAATCGGGGTGGTCACACCCATTATTGAAATGATTTGGTGAACTGGACAGATTTGGCAAACTTTGATTTCGACCCCTCCTCCGTTTAATTGTCTGTATATCCCAAACCGTTTGTGCGATCACAATGAAATTCAATGTACGTTTGAACAAGATTATGAAATAAATCTGTTCCGAATTGGAAAGTCATGGCTTTGATATTTGTTGAAAATATGCGGGTACATGTAAACTGTGCTTAACTTGTTGTGACTAGTATAGAATGATTTAAAAAGATAGTTTTTTTTAGTGCACATTAGATCGAAATAGGACTGTCAACCGAAATGATGAAATGGCAGCAAATAATTTGTGAGGGTGCAGAAAAATGTGTCACCATCCACTGTATAAAGCAGACCAAACCAAAAGTAGGTCGAGATCATCATCATCATCATCATCATCATCATCATCATCATCATC
>JAPXFY010000032.1:27500-35000 GCA_030674185.1 Monoplex corrugatus | reverse complement strand
ATGGTTTGTGTTTTGTTTGTTTGTTGATTGGTTTGTGTTTTGTTATGTTTGTATATATTGTTATGTTTGTTGATATGGTTTGTGTTTTGTTATGTTTGTTGATATGGTTTGTGTTTTGTTATGTTGTTGATATGGTTTGTGTTTTGTTATGTTTGTTGATATGGTTTGTGTTTGTTATGTTTGTTGATATGGTTTGTGTTTTGTTATGTTTGTATATATTGTTATGTTTGTTGATATGGTTTGTGTTTTGTTATGTTTGTTTATATGGTTTGTGTTTTGTTATGTTTGTTGATATGGTTTGTGTTTTGTTATGTTTGTTGATATTGTTGTGTGTTTTGTTATGTTTGTTGATATTGTTATGTTTGTTGATATTTTATGTGTTTTGTTATGTTTGTTGATATTGTTATGTTTGTTGATATGGTTTTAGTGTTTTGTTATGTTTGTTGATATGGTTTGTGTTTTGTTTGTATGTTTGTTGATATTGTTATTTTTATTGTTATGTTTGTTGATATGGTTTGTGTTTTGTTATGTTTGTTGATATTGTTTGTGTTTTGTTATGTTTGTTGATATTGTTATGTGTTTTGTTATGGTTGTTGATATTGTTATGTTTGTTGATATGGTTTGTGTTTTGTTGTGTTTGTTGATATGTTTTGTGTTTTGTTATGTTTGTTGATTGTTATGTTTGTTGATATTGTTATGTTTGTTGATATGGTTTGTGTTTTGTTATGTTTGTTGATATTGTTATGTTTGTTGATATGGTTTGTGTTTTGTTATGTTTGTTGATATGGTTTGTGTTTTGTTATGTTGTTGATATTGTTATGTGTTTTGTTATGTTTGTTTTGTTATGTTTGTTGATATTGTTTGTGTTTTGTTGTGTTTGTTTTGTTATGTTTGTTGTATTGTTATGTTTGTTGATATGGTTTGTGTTTTTGTTATGTTTGTTGATTTGTTTGTGTTTTGTTATGTTTGTTTTGTTATGTTTGTTGATATTGTTATGTGTTTTGTTATGTTTGTTGATATGTTTGTGTTTTGTTATGTTTGTTGATATTGTTATGTGTTTGTTATGTTTGTTGATATGTTTGTGTTTTGTTGTGTTTGTTGATATTGTTTGTGTTTTGTTGTTTGTTGATATGGTTTGTGTTTTTGTTATGTTTGTTGATATGGTTTGTGTTTTGTTATGTTTGTTGATATTGTTTGTGTTTTGTTGTGTTTGTTGATATGGTT
This sequence comes from Monoplex corrugatus, assembly GCA_030674185.1. NCBI lineage: Eukaryota > Metazoa > Mollusca > Gastropoda > Littorinimorpha > Ranellidae > Monoplex > Monoplex corrugatus. The sequence goes on along the minus strand of JAPXFY010000032.1, from coordinate 33,776 downwards.
TGTGTTTGTTGTGTTTGTTGATATGGTTTGTGTTTTGTTATGTTTGTTGATATGGTTTGTGTTTTGTTATGTTTGTTGATATGGTTTGTGTTTTGTTGATATTGTTATGTTTGTTGATATGGTTTTAGAGTTTGTTATGTTTGTTGACATTGTTATGTTTGTTGATATTTGATATTGTTATGTTTGTTGATATTGTTATGTTTGTTGATATTTGATATTGTTATGTTTGTTGATATGGTTTTTAGGTTTTGTTTATGTTTGTTGATATTGTTTTGTTTGTTGATATTGTTATGTTTGTGTTTGTATATGGTTTTAGTGTTTTGTTATGTTTGTTGATAATGGTTATGTTTGTTGATATTTGTTATGTTTGTTGATATGGTTTATGTTTGTTGATATGGTTTTAGGTTTTGTTATGTTTTGTTGATATTGTTATGTTTGTTGATATTATTATGTTTGTTGATATGGTTATGTTTGTTGATATTGTTATGTTTGTTGTTATTGTTATGTTTGTTGATATGGTTTTGGTTTTGTTATGTTTGTTGATATTGTTATGTTTGTTGATATGTTATGTTTGTTGATATGGTTATGTTTTGTTGATATGGTTTTAGGTTTTGTTATGTTTGTTGATATTGTTATGTTTTGTTTGATTATGGTTATGTTTGTTGATATGGTTTTTGGGTTTTGTTATGTTTGTTGATATGGTTTGACTACACGTTCCCTTCGTGTCTTCTATTGATGGTGGTGCTACGTGAGTGAGCACTTGGCTGACGTCACAATGACGCAGACGACAGCCTCTGTGGTCCCATTCTGTCTGGGCCGGGACATGAAAAGATTGAAGTGGGGGGGGGGGAGGGGGGGGGTGACGGAGGGTGGGTGGGGGGGGAAGGGAGGGAGCGGGGCAATATGTAGGGAACTATTTTGACCTTTCCGGAACCAGCAACCACCCAGCAACTAATTGTACAAGACAACACGATAAGACGGCTGACACGAGAGGGGAGAGAGAGACAGAGAGACAGAGAGACAGAGAGAGTCTTAGAGAGAGAGAGAGAGACAGAGAGAGACAGAGAGACAGAGAGTTAGAGAGAGTCACAGAGAGAGAGAGAGATAGAGTTAGAGAGTCAGAGAGACAGAGAGAGAGACAAAGTCAGAGAGAGAGAGAGAAAGAGAGAGAGTCAAAGAGAGAGAGAGAGAGAAAGAGAGAGAGAGAGAGAGAGAAGAGAGAGAGGAGAGACAAAGTCAGAGAGAGAGAAAGAGAGAGAGAGAGACAAAGTCAGAGAGAGAGAGAAAGAGAGAGAGAGTCAGAGAGAGACAGAGAGAGGGGGAAACAGACAAAGGAAAGAGAGAGAGAGAGGGAGAGAGGGAGGATGGAGAGAAATAGAGAGAGAGGGGAGACAAAGAGACAGAGAGACAAAGTCAGAGAGAGAGAGAAAGAGAGAGAGTCAGAGAGAGAGAGAGAAAGAAAGAAATAGAGAGAAGGAGAAAGACAGACAGACGGACAAAGACAAAGGAAAGAGAGGGAGACAGACAGAGAAAGAAACAGAGACACAGAGAGGAAGTGAATGAGTGAACGAGACAGACAGACAGACAGACAGACAGACAGATAGATAAACAGAGACAGAGACAGAGACAGACACAGAGACAGAGTCAATTGTATTTTGTCTCTGAATAGATATTAGCATCTAGGCCCAATTAATTGATAAATGTCGTTATTAATTATTAATATATTATGAATATCGGGTCAAGAGAAAACGTCATACAAGAAAAAAAAATATAGAAAAAAATTAAAAAGCATAATTATATTATCCAAAAATAGAAAATGTCCACAAAATAAAAAGTTTGTATAATATTGGGTCTTCAGTATACGAGAATCTTGAAAACAGTTTGTCTTTCAAGAATAGTAACATTAAGTCCCACTGAAACTGTCTTACAACTAATCTTCCTATCCTGTTCTTATGTATTATATTGTGGAGAGAGAGAGAGAGAGAGAGAGAGAGAGAGAGAGAGAGAGAAAGAGAGAGAGGGAAGGAGAGAGAGAGAGAAGGAAGGAGAGAGAGAAAGAGAGGGAAGGAGAGAGAGAGAGAGGGAAAGAGAGAGAGAAAGAGAGAGAGAGGGAAGGAGAGAGAGAGAGAGAGAAAGAGAGAGAGAGAGAGAAAGAGAGGGAAGGAGAGAGAGAGAGAGAGGGAAGGAGAGAGAGAGAGGGAAAGAGAGAGAAAGAGAGAGAGAGAGAAAGAGAGAGAGAAAGAGAAAGAGAGAGAGAGAGAGAGGAGAGAGAAAGAGAAAGAGAGAGAGAGAGAAAGAGAGAGAGAAGAGAGGAAAGAGAAAGAGAGAGAGAGAGAAGGAGAGAGAAAGAGAGAGAGAGAAAGAGAGAGAGGGAAGAGAGAGAAAGAGAGAGAAGGAGAGAGAGAGAGAGAAGAGGAAGGAGAGAGAGAGAGAAGAGTGGCAGAATGGTTGAGACATTCGTCTGCCAATCACTAAACCCGAGGTTCCAGGATTCGTTCTCCGTTGAGGCCTTGACTTTTCTCCTCCGTTTGACCAGAAAATCGAACTGAATGTCAAGACTTTCGGTAGGGGACGAAAAACGAGTCTGACCGGCGTGCCTTCGGGCCTGGGCACGTTTTAAAGATCCCACGGCAGTTGAAAATCGTGAAGAGCAGGGCATTAGCCCGATATCCTTGGCGTAAAACATTAAAGAGATATACTGATTTCCCAGGTCCTTCCCCTTGATGGCGAAGTATTAAACAGCCTTCTTGCCCTCTGTAGTCTTTGTCCAAAAAAGAAAAACGGTGGCGCTGCATTGTGGCGAGACACTCTCTAAAGGGGAGAGCAGCTCGGGTTTCACTTGGTAAATTCATTGTGACTAAAGAAACGAATATGAATGTATTCACATACATAATACATACATACATACATACATGCACACATACATACACACATACATACATACATACATACATACATACATGCATACATACATACATACATACATACATACATACGTACATACATACGTCCGTACATACATACATATATACGTACGTACATACATACATACATTCATGCATACATACATACATACATACGTACATACATACATACATGCATACATACATGCCTACATACATGTATACATACATGCATGCATACATACATGCATACATACATACATACATACATACATGCATACATACACAGGGACAGACAGACACAGGCACGGACACACACACAGACACACAGACACAGACACAGATCGCACAGACACAGAGACACAGACACACTCACACACACACACACACACACACACACACACACACACACACACACAGAGACACACACACACACACACACATACACACACACACACACACACACACACACACACACACACACACACACACACACACACACATGATAGAAAAATCAGTCTTTTTCAAATATTAATTTCACACTTGGTAGCAAAATCAATAATTTTGAAATATGTATTTCACACATGATAGAAAAATCGGTATTTTTGACATTCAAATTTCACACATGGTAACAAAATCAATATTTTTGAAAAATAAATTCACACAAGGCAGGAAAATCAATATTTTTGAAAAATAAATTTCACACATGACAACAAAATCAATGTTTTTTAAATATAATTTCACACACGATAGAATAATCAGTATTTTTGATATATAAATTTGACACATAATATGAAAATCAATATTTTTTAAATATATAGTTCACACATGAATTAAAAAAAATCAATATTTTTGAAACATCAATTTCACACATGGTAGCAAAATCAATATTTTTGAAATATAAAATTCACACATGATAGCAAAATCAATATTTTTAAATATGAATTTCACCTATGACAGAAAAAAACATTGTGGTGAATGGTGTATATGATAGCTCAAGATATTGTGATATATGGTATTATTGTTAACCCAGCGAGGAAAGCCTTGAACAATGTTCATATGAACAATGATCCAGTCAGAGGTAAACACAATATATCGGTCAGTGACGTCACTACGAACTGCATTCCAGAAGGTGTCCCTCCACCTTCCCCTTCCCCTCTCCCCCTCCCCTCTCCTCCTCCCCTCTCCCCCCCCCCCCTCAAAGTGGGACAGGTTGTTCGCACTATCGCCTATTGCACCATACAACAATTATTCAGCTTTCAACGTTTCACAATCTGATAAGGGAAAGGGTGAGAAATGAGGACCTTACCAAAAGAACAACGAGCAAACTAATCAACCAACCAACCAACCAACCAACCAACCAGCCAGCCAGCCAGCCAGCCAGCCAACCAACCAACCAACCAACTAACAAACCAACCAACCAACCATCCATCCAACCAACCAACCAACCAATAAACCAACCAACCAACCAACCAATAAACCAACCAACCATCCATCCAACCAACCAACCAACCAATAAACCAACCACCCAACCAACCAATAAACCAACCAACCAATAAACCAACCAACCAATAAAACAACCAGCCAACCAACCATCCATCCAACCAACCAACCAACAAACCAACCAATCAACCAATCAGGCAACCAACCAACTAACTGACCAACAAAAACCAACCAATCAACCAACCAACAAGCCGACCAACCACCCCACCAATCAACCAACCAACAAACCGACCAACCAACCAACCAATCAACCGACCAACCAGCCAGCCAGCCAGCCAACCATCCAACCAACCAACCAACCAACCAATTCAGTTTCAGTTTCAATTTCTCAAGATGACGTCTCCGCGCTCGGAATGAATTCCATATGCACTAACGTCACAGGTGCCATGTGATGGAGAAGGCCCAGAATGATCACGGCACAAGCCTTAAGCCTGCACATAAACCCATGAACTGGCCAGGCCCTGAGGTCCTACCTAGATAGTGCCATAACCCTGGGGTCGTAGGGGAGTGAGGTGGCAGAGACCTCAACATTTCCCGGGGCCAGCACCACGAGGGCAACGCCCATCCCCAACCAACCAACCAACCAACAAGCCAGCCAACCAACCAAACAACCAACCAATCAACCAACCAACCAACCAACCATCCAACCAATCAATCAACCAACCAACCAACCAACCAACCAGCCAACCAACCAACACAACCAACCAACCAACCAACCCAAAGTGGTCAAACTATTCTGTCCCCCGTTTTAACAAACCATTATTACTGCAGAAAATCCACTTTTTGTGCTTCTCAAAACGTTTACCACTAGGACTGTGGAGAGAATCATGAAATGAAAATCTAACTTGACGTGAATTGAGGAGGCTAATGGACAAGCAACATTTATAGGACATTTTATGAGGAAAGAGAAATTAGAGCACCTGGTCACAACAGGAAAGCTGTTGGGAAGGAGAACACCAGGTAGACTCAGGGAGAAAATATTGGTCGGACTTGCAGGGCGGCTGAGGACAGAGAGGATGGGAGATGTACTGGCAGCGGCAAGGGATATATACATATGGAGATACAGTCAGAATTTCCCGAATAAACGCTGCTTGGTGCACCTTGATTAAAAAAAAAAGTATGATTTTGGATTCTTGCCCACTGTGGCATCTGTAGAAACGAACTGACAGAATATGTGGTGATGCCAGACAGGACCACAGTCTCCAACATATGTGTCAGTTAGGGCTGTCCCACACAGATGGGTGTCCATACCAGACAGGACCACAGTCACCAACATATGTCAGTTAGGGCTGTCCCACACAGATGGGTGTCCATATCAGACAGGACCACAGTCACCAACATATGTGTCAGTTAGGGCTGTCCCACACAGATGGGTGTCCATATCAGACAGGACCACAGTCTCCAACATATGTGTCAGTTAGGGCTGTCCACACAGATGGGTGTCCATATCAGACAGGACCACAGTCACCAACATATGTGTCAGTTAGGGCTGTCCCACACAGATGGGTGTCCATACCAGACAGGACCACAGTCACCAACATATGTGTCAGTTAGGGCTGTCCCACACAGATGGGTGTCCATACCAGACAGGACCACAGTCACCAACATATGTGTCAGTTAGGGCTGTCCCACACAGATGGGTGTCCATACCAGACAGGACCACAGTCACCAACATATGTGTCAGTTAGGGCTGTCCCACACAGATGGGTGTCCATACCAGACAGGACCACAGTCACCAACATATGTGTCAGGGCTGTCCCACACAGATGGGTGTCCATACCAGACAGGACCACAGTCACCAACATATGTGTCAGTTAGGGCTGTCCCACACAGATGGGTGTCCATGCCAGACAGGACCACAGTCACCAAC
>JAPXFY010000032.1:7500-12500 GCA_030674185.1 Monoplex corrugatus | reverse complement strand
TGTCTGTCTGTCTGTTTTTGTCTGTTTTTGTCTGTCTGTCTGTCTGTTTTTGTCTGTCTGTTTTTGTCTGCCTGTCTGTTTTTGTCTGTCTGTTTTTGTCTGTCTGTCTGTCTGTCTGTTTTTGTCTGTCTGTCTGTCTGTTTTTGTCTGTCTCTCTGTCTGTCTGTCTCTCTGTCTGTCTGTCTCTCTGTCTCTGTCTCGCTAGTCTTTTTCTCTATCTCTCTGTCTCTCTGTCTCTCTCTCTCTAGTCTTTTTCTCTCTCTATCTCTCTGTCTCTCTAGTCTTTTTCTCTCTCTATCTCTCTGTCTCTCTAGTCTTTTTCTCTCTCTATCTCTCTGTCTCTCTTTTTCTCTATCTCTGTCTCTCTGTCTCTAAGGTCTATTTCTCTATCTCTTTATCTCTCTGTCTCTCTAGTCTTTTTTCTGTCTCTCTATCTCTCTGTCTCTCTAGTCTTTTTTCCTGTCTCTCTATCTCTCTGTCTCTCTAGTCTTTTTTCCTGTCTCTCTATCTCTCTGTCTCTCTGTCTCTCTAGTCTTTTTTCTGTCTCTCTATCTCTCTGTCTCTCTGTCTCTCTAGTCTTTTTTCCTGTCTCTCTATCTCTCTGTCTCTCTAGTCTTTTTTTCTGTCTCTTTATCTCTCTGTCTCTCTAGTCTTTTTTTCTGTCTCTCTATCTCTCTGTCTCTCTGTCTCTCTAGTCTTTTTTTCTGTCTCTCTATCTCTCTGTCTCTCTAGTCTTTTTTCCTGTCTCTCTATCTCTCTGTCTCTCTGTCTCTCTAGTCTTTTTTCTGTCTCTTTATCTCTCTGTCTCTCTAGTCTTTTTTTCTGTCTCTCTATCTCTCTGTCTCTCTAGTCTTTTTTTCTGTCTCTCTGTCTCTATGTCTCTCTGTCTCTCTAGTCTATTTCTCTATTTCTCTATCTCTCTATCTCTCTATCTCTCTATGGAAACAGTGAAAAGACCCAACAAGCACACCCACCACAGACGGAGAGTGCAGACTGTGCAGCAGCATACTGCCTGTGCAGTGTGGACACAAACAACGTGCACACACTTATCCTACAAACATCACACCACTTTGATTAACCCTTTCACTCCCGCACCCTATCCACCGGCTGCCCAAACTTAACCCTTTGACTCCCCGCACCCTGTCCAGCAGCTGCAAAAACTTAACCCTTTGACTCCTGCACCCTGTCCAGCAACTGCAAAAACTAAACCCTTTGACTGCCACACCCTATCCAAGAGCTGCAAAAACTTAACCCTTTGACTCCCGCAATCTACCCGCCAACTGCAAAAACTTTAACATTTTGACTTAAGGGTTAAGAAAAAGAAAGAAACAAGGAAACAAATAGACAGACAGACAGACAAACAAGGAAACAAACAGACAGACAAACAAGGAAACAAACAAACAAACAAACAAGGAAACAAACAGACAGACAAACAAGGAAACAAACAGACAGACAGACAAACAAGGCAACAAACAGACAGACAGACAAACAAGGCAACAAACAGACAGACAAACAAACAAGGAAACAAACAGACAGACAGACAAACAAGGCAACAAACAGACAGACAAACAAACAAGGCAACAAACAGACAGACAAACAAACAAGGCAACAAACAGACAGACAGACAAACAAGGTAACAAACAGACAGACAGACAAACAAGGAAACAAACAGACAGACAAACAAACAAGGCAACAAACAGACAGACAGACAAACAAGGAAACAAACAGACAGACAAACAAACAAGGCAACAAACAGACAGACAGACAAACAAGGCAACAAACAGACAGACAAACAAACAAGGCAACAAACAAACAAACAGACAAACAAGGCAACAAACAAACAAACAGACAAACAAGGCAACAAACAAACAAAGAGACGGACAGACAAACTAACGTGTCTGTCAACAGCGCAATGGTGGCCAACTGGTTAAGCTCTAACCAACCCTGTCCTTCCCCACCTGTGATGTAAGATGCACAGATACCGGGGTTCGTATCCTGGTGGGAACACAGTTGTCTGTCTGTCTGTCTCGTTCTGTCTGTCTGTCTGTCTGTCTGTTTTTGTCAGTCTGTCTGTCTGTCTGTTTTTGTCTTCTGTCTGTTTTTGTCTGTCTGTCTGTCTGTTTGTCTGTCTGTCTGTCTGTTTTTGTCTGTCTGTCTGTTTTTGTCTGTCTGTCTGTTTTTGTCTGTCTGTCTGTCTGTTTTTGTCTGTCTGTCTGTTTTTGTCTCTCTGTCTGTTTTTGTCTGTCTGTTTTTGTATGTCTGTCTGTTTCTGTCTGTCTGTCTGTTTGTCTGTCTGTCTGTCTGTTTTTGTCTGTCTGTCTGTTTTTGTCTCTCTGTCTGTTTTTGTCTGTCTGTTTTTGTATGTCTGTCTGTCTGTCTGTTTTTGTCTGTCTGTCTGTCTGTTTTTGTCTGTCTGTCTGTCTGTTTTTGTCTGTCTGTCTGTCTGTTTTTGTCTGTCTGTCTGTCTGTTTTTGTCTGTCTGTCTGTCTGTCTGTCTGTTTTTGTCTGTCTGTCTGTCTGTTTTTGTCTGTCTGTCTGTCTGTTTTTGTCTGTCTGTCTGTCTGTCTGTTTTTGTCTTCTGTCTGTCTGTCTGTCTGTTTGTCTGTCTGTCTGTCTGTCTGTTTTTGTCTGTCTGTCTGTCTGTCTGTTTTTGTCTGTCTGTTTTTGTATGTCTATCTGTCTGTCTGTTTTTGTCTGTCTGTCTGTCTGTTTTTGTCTGTCTGTCTGTCTGTTTTTGTCTGTCTGTCTGTTTTTGTCTGTCTGTCTGTCTGTTTTTGTCTGTCTGTCTGTTTTTGTCTGTCTGTCTGTCTGTTTTTGTCTGTCTGTCTGTTTTTGTCTGTCTGTCTGTCTGTTTTTGTCTGTCTGTCTGTTTTTGTCTGTCTGTCTGTCTGTTTTTGTCTGTCTGTCTGTTTTTGTCTGTCTGTTTTTGTATGTCTGTCTGTCTGTCTGTTTTTGTATGTCTGTTTGTCTGTCTGTCTGTTTGTCTGTCTGTCTGTTTTTGTCTACTGTCTGTCTGTCTGTCTGTTTTTGCATGTCTGTTTTTGTCTGTCTGTTTTTGTCTGTCTGTCTGTTTTTGTCTGTCTGTTTTTGTCTGTCTGTCTGTTTTTGTCTGTCTGTTTTTGTCTGTCTGTTTTTGCATGTCTGTCTGTCTGTCTGTTTTTGTCTGTCTGTTTGTCTGTCTGTCTGTTTGTCTGTCTGTCTGTCTGTTTTTGTCTACTGTCTGTCTGTCTGTCTGTCTGTCTGTCTGTTTGTCTGTCTGTCTGTCTGTCTGTTTTTGTCTGTCTAGTTTTTGTATGTCTGTCTGTCTGTTTTTGTCTGTCTGTCTGTTTTTGTCGTTCGGTCTGTCTGTTTGTCTGTCTGTCTGTCTGTTTTTGTCTGTCTGTCTGTTTTTTTGTCTGTCTGTTTTTGTCTGTCTGTCTGTCTGTTTATTTTTGCTTGTCGGTTTGTCTGTCTGTTTTTGTTGTTCTGTTTGTCTGTCTGTCTGTCTGTCTGTTTTTGTCGTTCTGTCTGTCTGTCTGTCTGTCCGTCTGTTTTTGTCGTTCTGTCTGTCTGTCTGTCTGTTTTTGTCAGTCTGTCTGTTTTTGTCTTCTGTCTGTTTTTGTCTGTCTGTCTGTCTGTTTTGTCTGTTTGTCTGTCTGTCTGTTTTTGTCTGTCTGTCTGTTTTTGTCTGTCTGTCTGTTTTTGTCTGTCTGTCTGTCTGTCTATTTTTGTTTGTCTGTTTGTCTGTCTGTCTGTCTGTTTTTGTCTGTCTGTCTGTTTTTGTCTGTCTGTCTGTCTGTCTGTTTGTCTGTCTGTCTGTCTTTCTGTCTGTTTTTGTCTGTCTGTCTGTTTTTGTCTGTCTGTCTGTTTTGTCTGTCTGTCTGTTTTTGTCTGTCTGTCTGTTTTTGTCTGTCTGTCTGTCTGTCTACTTTTGTTTGTCTGTCTGTCTGTCTGTTTTTGTCTGTCTGTCTGTTTTTGTCTGTCTGTCTGTCTATTTTTGTTTGTCTGTTTGTCTGTCTGTCTGTTTTTGTCTGTCTGTCTGTTTTTTTCTGTCTGTCTGTCTGTCTGTTTGTCTGTCTGTCTGTCTTTCTGTCTGTTTTTGTCTGTCTGTTTTTGTCTATCTGTCTGTCTGTTTTGTCTGTCTGTCTGGTTTTGTCTGTCTGTCTGTTTTTGTCTGTCTGTCTGTCTGTCTATTTTTGTTTGTCTGTCTGTCTGTTTGTCTGTTTTTGTCTGTCTGTCTGTCTGTCTCTCTGTCTGTCTGTCTGTCTGTTTTTGTCTGTCTGTCTGTCTGTTTTTGTCTGTCTCTCTGTCTGTCTGTCTATCTGTCTGTCTGTCTCTCTGTCTGTCTGTCTGTTTTTGTCTGTCTGTCTCTCTCTCTCTCTCTCTCTGTTTTTGTCTGTCTGTCTGTTTTTTCCTGTCTGTCTGTCTATTTTTGTCTTCTGTCTATTGTCTGTGTCTTTGCCTTTTCTTCTCTCTTTGTCTCTTTGTCTCTCTGTCTCTATAGTCTTTTTCTCTATCTTTGTCTCTCTGTCTCTATAGTCTTTTTCTCTATCTCTGTCTCTCTAGTCTTTTTCTCTATCTCTGTCTCTCTTTTTCTCTATTCTTTCTCTTGTCTTTGTCTTTTTCTCTATCTCTGTCTCTTCTCTTTCTTTTTCTCTATCTTTGTCTCTATAGTCTTTTTCTCTATCTTTGTCTCTATAGTCTTTTTCTCTATCTTTGTCTCTATAGTCTTTTTCTCTATCTTTGTCTCTATAGTCTTTTTCTCTATCTTTCTGTCTCTATAGTCTTTTTCTCTATCTTTGTCTCTATAGTCTTTTTCTCTATCTTTGTCTCTATAGTCTTTTTCTCTATCTTTCTGTCTCTATAGTCTTTTTCTCTATCTCTGTCTCTATAGTCTTTTTGTCTATCTTTGTCTCTATAGTATTTTTCTCTATCTTTCTGTCTCTATAGTCTTTTTCTCTATCTTTCTGTCTCTGTCTCTATAGTCTTTTTCTCTATCTTTCTGTCTCTATAGTCTTTTT
>JAPXFY010000032.1:0-2500 GCA_030674185.1 Monoplex corrugatus | reverse complement strand
CACACACCACACACACCACACACACACACACACACACACCCACGACCACACACACCACACACACACACACACAACACACACCACACACACCACACACACAACACACACACACACACACACACACACACCACACACACACACACACACACACACCCCCACACAACACACACACACACACACAAAACACACACACACACCCACACACACACCACACACACACACCACACACACACACCACACACACACACAACACACACCACACACACACCACACCACACACCACACACACACACACACACACCACATAAAACACACAACACACACACCAACACACCACACACCACACACACACACACAACACAACACACACACACACCACACCACACACCACACACACACACAACACACCACACACCACACACACACACACACACACAACAAACCCACACCACACACACACCACACACACACACAACACCACACCACACACACACACACCACACCAAACACACACCACACACCACTCACACACACACAACACCACACACCACACCACACACACACACACACACACACACACACACATCAAACACCACACACCACACCACACACACACACACACACACACACACACCACACACACCACACACCACACACACACACACACACACACACACACCACAACCACACACCACACACACACCACACCACAACACACACACCACACCACAACACACACCACACACCACACACACCACACACACACACACACACCACACACACACACAACCCACAACACCACACACACACCACACACCAACCCACACAACACACACACCAACACCACACCACACACACACACCCAACACCACACCACACACACACACACCCACCACCACACACACAACACCACCACACACACCACACACAACAAACACCACACCACAACACACACACACACACCACCAACACACACACACACAACACACCAACACACACACCAACCCACACACACCACACACACACCACACAAACACAACACACACACCACCACACACACCACACACCACACAACCACACCACACACATACACACCACACACCACACCCACACACCACACACCACACCCACACACCAACACCAAACACACACACCACACACAACACACCCACACACACACACAACACACACACCACACACAAACAACACCAACCAAACACACACACACCACACAACACACCACACACACACAACACCACACCACAACACACACAAACACCACCACCACACACACAACACACAAAACACCACACACACACCCACACCACACACCCACCACAAACACCACACACCACCCCCACACACACACCCCACACACCACACACACCCCACCACACCACACACACACAACCCACCACACCCACCCACAACACCACACACACCCACCACACCCACCACACACCAACACACAATACACCACACACCACACACACACACACACACCCACACACACACACCACACCACACACCAAACACCACAACACACACACCACACACCACACCACACACACACACACCAAACCCAACACCACACCACACACCCACCACACCAACACACAACACACACACAACCCCCCACCCACACCACACACCACACACCACACACCACACAACCACACACCACACACAACACACACACACAACACAACACCACACACACCACACATAACCACACACCACACACACACACACCCACACACACACAACACCACACACCACAACCACACACACACACCAACCAACCCCCACCACAACACACACAAAACACCACAACACCACCACACCACCACACCACACCCACACAACACCAACACACACAACACCACACACCACACACACACACACACCACACCACACACCACACACAAACACCACACACCAAACACCACACACACACACACCAACCACAACACCAAACACCACACACACACACACCAACACACCACACACCACCACACACACACCAACAAACCACACACCACCACACACAACACACCACAACACACATATACAAAACCACACACCACCACACACCACACAACCACACACCAACCACACACACACACACCACAAACCACACACCACACACCACACACACACACACACACACCACACACCACACACACCACACAAACCACCCAAACCAAACACCACACCAACACAAAACACCACACACCAACACCACACACCACACACAAAACAACACACCAAACACACAAACACAAACACCCACACCAAAACCACCACACACCACACACCACACACACCACCACACAAAACACAACCACACACAAACACACACACAACCACCAACACCCACAACACAACCCCACACAACCCACCACAAACCCACAACAACACAAAACCACCACCACACACCACACACCCACACACACACCACAAACCCACACAAACACCCACACACACACCACACACCACC
>JAPXFY010000031.1:49747207-49836504 GCA_030674185.1 Monoplex corrugatus | reverse complement strand
ATTAAATCTGAATTACACCGAAGCCTCATTGAATTAAGATAATTTCTAGCTCTCCTTTCAGGAAGGTAGGGGGCATCTAGTACATGATCTGTGTTATAGATGAGAGTGTTGTCATTCCATTTACGAAATTTACTGTACACAAAAGGCACTTTGTGCCAGCCTGAAGTCAGACCTATTGCTACGGTAAACCCTTCATGGTTTTTGAACATCTGTAGAAGGTCGTCTTGTTCCTGTCGTGTTTTTATGGAAGCCAAGCGTCCATCTATCTTCATGCATTCGTACATTGCCAGCTGTTGAGACACTCTTGATACAGTCTTAATTTTGACACGCTGAAAACACTTGTTACGTGAAGCCACCAAACCCCCCCCCCCCCTCTGCAGCCTGTCTCCGCTCGGAGGGAATCACATGGTTATAATATATAATTGTATATGCTATGCTCTCTATAATTTTCCATTGCTTTTATTCTTGCTTTTATTGCTTTTATTCTTTCTCCCCATTTATAGCCATGCGTGTGTGTGTGTGTGTGTGTGTGTGTGTGTGCGTGCGTGTGTGTGCGTGCGTGCGTGCTTACGTGTGTGTCTGCTTCAGCGCTTAGATTTGATTTTATCAAGATTTTGCGCTATATAAATATTGTAATTATTATTATTATTATTAAGGGACAGTGTTCTGTTTCATCCTGTCCATCTTCACACTCTGTTCTCAGGTTACAGTCTAGATGGTGCTGAAAGCTGGAATAGTGATCCACAGAACAGTTGAACAAACCGCGGGGCAGCTTTTGTGGTATATCAGTTTCAGAATGAAAAGAAAAGAACATTTTCAGTTTGTTGTCATATATCCTATATTTCAACACTGTTGAACTATTAACGTGGATCTGAAGATGAGATGTAGGGAAGACTGTTGGAGACGTGTCCCCTTCACTACACACATATTTGACACGTTGGCTGTATGTTTTTGGTTCAACGTATATCAGTTCTGTGCACGGGTTACCTCTGGCCTCGTCCACGCCTACAAACTTGACTTGATAGCTGAGCATGATGACGAATCCAGGTGGTGCTTTCAGGTCTTCCCAACAGTCCAGAGCTTTTGTGTGAGAGAAATACTTCTTTGGTAATATGACATACCCTGAATGTGCTGACACGTTTTCTACAAAGAAAGTTTGATCTTGAGTTGTCTCAATATTAATTTTAACTAAAGGAAGATTTTTATGCAAAACAAAGATGTGGTTTGTGGATGAATCGAGAAATGTTTCTTCAGCAGAATGTATATCACACTGTATTCTGTGTCTGTAGGCCGACATGATCTGTGTCCCCCACTGACGGGAATCACACCAGTACCCTACCCGTTGAACATGAACACGGACAATCATACCTGGTGGTGCCTCTAAACGTAAAGTATAGTAAATTGTTGATTCTTCACACACCCCATACATCACTCCTTGGTGCTATAGATATGACCAACGAGGACAGCGCTGTTTGTTCATCTCTAAAACTGTGGTGTTTGTTGTGTTGTGCCCCCTGAGATATTCTACACCTGGACAAATTTCACTCATTTTCAGTGGACCGGTAGTGTTGCTGAGGCCTGTTTGGTTTGTGATCATATCAGCACGGACCAAAACAATGTTGTACATTAATCCAAATGCTGACAAATGAGGGAAGAACTGGCAATTGGCTGTGTCACGTGATCTACGAGTTCTTGCTTTTCTTGCCTCGCCCATGATGTTTCTTCTTAATATGCACATTTTAGCTTCACTGAGAACTCGAGTTCAGGAACCAGGAAAAAAAACACGAAAAAACAAAACAAAAACAAACAAACAAACAAACCAAACCAAAAAAAAAAAACACACATCAGAACGCGTATTTAATACAACCAAACAAGACAGGCGCAAATTTTCGGCCAACTGGCCTTTGTCAAGCGTAAAATCACAAACACCAAATACAAAAATTAGGAGAAAAAGACTGAAACTTCTTGGATGCTTCGTCCAGTGTGAAAAGGACTCTCCCAGCTCGCAATACTAAAAACCACCATGTTTGCTGCCTGTCTTGATGTTTCTATCATTCTGGTGGTGTCAGCTTACTGTTTCATAGGTCCACTGGCCTGTTTGCTGCCTGTCTTAATGTTTCTATCATTCTGGTGGTGTCAGCTTACTGTTTCATAGGTCCATTGGCCTGTTTGCTGCCTGTCTTAATGTTTCTATCATTCTGGTGGTGTCAGCTTACTGTTTCTATAGGTTCACTGGCCTGTTTGCTGCCTGTCTTGATGTTTCTATCATTCTGGTGGTATCAGCTTACTGTTTCATAGGTCCACTGGCCTGATGGCTGCCTGTCTTAATGTTTCTCTCATTCTGGTGGTGTCAGCTTACTGTGTCATAGGTCCACTGGCCTGTTTGCTGCCTGTCTTGATGTTTCTATCATTCTGGTGGTGTCAGCTTACTGTTTCATAGGTCCACTGGCCTGTTTGCTGCCTGTCTTAATGTTTCTATCATTCTGGTGGTGTCAGCTTACTGTTTCATAGGTCCACTGGCCTGTTGGCTGCCTGTCTTAATGTTTCTATCATTCTGGTGGTGTCAGCTTACTGTTTCATAGGTCCACTGGCCTGTTTGCTGCCTGTCTTAATGTTTCTATCATTCTGGTGGTGTCAGCTTACTGTTTCATAGGTCCACTGGCCTGTTTGCTGCCTGTCTTAATGTTTCTATCATTCTGGTGGTGTCAGCTTACTGTTTCATAGGTCCACTGGCCTGTTTCCTGCCTGTCTTAATGTTTCTATCATTCTGGTGGTGTCAGCTTACTGTTTCATAGGTCCACTGGCCTGTTTGCTGCCTGTCTTAATGTTTCTATCATTCTGGTGGTGTCAGCTTACTGTGTCATAGGTCCACTGGCCTGTTTGCTGCCTGTCTTAATGTTTGTATCATTCTGGTGGTGTCAGCTTACTGTGTCATAGGTCCACTGGCCTGTTTGCTGCCTGTCTTAATGTTTCTATCATTCTGGTGGTGTCAGCTTACTGTTTCATAGGTCCACTGGCCTGTTTGCTGCCTGTCTTAATGTTTCTATCATTCTGGTGGTGTCAGCTTACTGTGTCATAGGTCCACTGGCCTGTTTGCTGCCTGTCTTAATGTTTCTATCATTCTGGTGGTGTCAGCTTACTGTTTCATAGGTCCACTGGCCTGTTTGCTGCCTGTCTTAATGTTTCTATCATTCTGGTGGTGTCAGCTTACTGTGTCATAGGTCCACTGGCCTGTTTGCTGCCTGTCTTAATGTTTCTATCATTCTGGTGGTGTCAGCTTACTGTGTCATAGGTCCACTGGCCTGTTTGCTGCCTGTCTTAATGTTTCTATCATTCTGGTGGTGTCAGCTTACTGTGTCATAGGTCCACTGGCCTGTTTGCTGCCTGTCTTAATGTTTCTATCATTCTGGTGGTGTCAGCTTACTGTGTCATAGGTCCACTGGCCTGTTTGCTGCCTGTCTTAATGTTTCTATCATTCTGGTGGTGTCAGCTTACTGTGTCATAGGTCCACTGGCCTGTTTGCTGCCTGTCTTAATGTTTCTATCATTCTGGTGGTGTCAGCTTACTGTGTCATAGGTCCACTGGCCTGTTTGCTGCCTGTCTTAATGTTTCTATCATTCTGGTGGTGTCAGCTTACTGTGTCATAGGTCCACTGGCCTGTTTGCTGCCTGTCTTAATGTTTCTATCATTCTGGTGGTGTCAGCTTACTGTGTCATAGGTCCACTGGCCTGTTTGCTGCCTGTCTTAATGTTTCTATCATTCTGGTGGTGTCAGCTTACTGTGTCATAGGTCCACTGGCCTGTTTGCTGCCTGTCTTAATGTTTCTATCATTCTGGTGGTGTCAGCTTACTGTGTCATAGGTCCACTGGCCTGTTTGCTGCCTGTCTTAATGTTTCTATCATTCTGGTGGTGTCAGCTTACTGTGTCATAGGTCCACTGGCCTGTTTGCTGCCTGTTTTAATGTTTCTATCATTCTGGTGGTGTCAGCTTACTGTATCATAGGTCCACTGGCCTGTTTGCTGCCTGTCTTAATGTTTCTATCATTCTGGTGGTGTCAGCTTACTGTGTCATAGGTCCACTGGCCTGTTTGCTGCCTGTCTTAATGTTTGTATCATTCTGGTGGTGTCAGCTTACTGTGTCATAGGTCCACTGGCCTGTTTGCTGCCTGTCTTAATGTTTCTATCATTCTGGTGGTGTCAGCTTACTGTTTCATAGGTCCACTGGCCTGTTTGCTGCCTGTCTTAATGTTTCTATCATTCTGGTGGTGTCAGCTTACTGTGTCATAGGTCCACTGGCCTGTTTGCTGCCTGTCTTAATGTTTCTATCATTCTGGTGGTGTCAGCTTACTGTTTCATAGGTCCACTGGTCTGTTTGCTGCCTGTCTTAATGTTTCTATCATTCTGGTGGTGTCAGCTTACTGTGTCATAGGTCCACTGGCCTGTTTGCTGCCTGTCTTAATGTTTCTATCATTCTGGTGGTGTCAGCTTACTGTGTCATAGGTCCACTGGCCTGTTTGCTGCCTGTCTTAATGTTTCTATCATTCTGGTGGTGTCAGCTTACTGTGTCATAGGTCCACTGGCCTGTTTGCTGCCTGTCTTGATGTTTCTATCATTCTGGTGGTGTCAGCTTACTGTTTCATAGGTCCACTGGCCTGTTTGCTGCCTGTCTTAATGTTTCTATCATTCTGGTGGTGTCAGCTTACTGTGTCATAGGTCCACTGGCCTGTTTGCTGCCTCTCTTAATGTTTCTATCATTCTGGTGGTGTCAGCTTACTGTTTCATAGGTCCACTGGCCTGTTTGCTGCCTGTCTTAATGTTTCTATCATTCTGGTGGTGTCAGCTCACTGTTTCAAAAGTCCCTGTTTCTCCATCCTGATTTCAAGACCCATGCCCTGAACTGAAACTCTAACTGCAATAGAAAACATCCGGCCATCTTGGATTGTTCTTTTCCACAATGGATGTTTTACAAGAGACATGCACAAACGCTGTACTGCTGAGAGCTCTGTATTCTCTACCGACGGCACATTAAACAGCGGGAACGGTTCCACCAAAGATGTTTGTGCAAGATCTGCATCATCAGGTGGCAAGATCGTGTGTCCATCCTTCAAGTTTTGAAGAAGCCTGGCTTGTCCGTCGTCGAGTGTCTACTCATCAGTGAGAGTTTTGTTGGACAGGACACGTTGAGCGCATGGAAGACAACCACACACCAAATATGCTTCTGCACAGAGAGCTGACGCAAGGACACCGTAACCAGGAAAGACACTAAAGCGATACAACGATACTCTGAATGCCAACCTTATCAGCTGTGGCATTATCATGACCAACTGAAAGACAATGACCACAACAGAATAAAACTGGCGACAGCAGTTCACCTAGGGCACACTGTCATTTGAACAGCGTAGCAAAAATGCTATTCAACAGAACACAGACCAGTGGAAGAAGAACCCAAGGCCACAGGCCTCTTTCTCAAGCAGCACCCCAAAAGGTTGTGTGCCTCTACAATTAGTCCTATACCCCCCCTGAAGACCCGTGTTGTATGCCTCTATAATTAGTCTTATACCCCACCTGAAGACCCGTGTTGTGTGCCTCTACAATTAGTCTTATACCCCACGTGAAGACCCGTGTTGTGTGCCTCTACAATTAGTCTTATACCCCACGTGAAGACCCGTGTTGTGTGCCTCTACAATTAGTCTTAAACCCCACCTGAAGACCCATATCAGACGATACAGGATCACTATGCCTACTCGCCTGGCTTGTCAACAGGGGAGACTATCCTCATGTACTAACGGATGCCAGCTCGATCGAGCAACACTTCATGTGTGTAGAGGACTCCAGCTTGCCCAGCTGTGAATGGCCCTAGATCTTTGCCCCCAAACTCTGGGAGAGTAAAGAAGCGTGGGAGATTTGCACTGCCTTATATGCTGGCCACAAAAATGTCAAACATCTGCGACGTTCGGATAATTGAACATTCATTTATCTTCACCTCTTTATATGAATCACACACATAATATTCATGCTCATATAACGTTTCCAAAGGAATGGGTTTGAACAGCGTTCAGTATCAGCATCTATCTCCAAAGATGTGTAAAAATTGGAAAGCACTTTGAGACGAACATATGAGTTTGGGGAAAACTTAAAGAGTCTGTCCTTTTCCGAAAGGATTAAAAATTAACAGTAGTATAGCCTACTTCACACAGATAATCGTCTTTGTATAGACGTCAGACTTTAAATAGCTTAATTATAGAGAGAGAGAGAGAGAGAGAGAGAGAGAGAGAGAGAAAGAGAGAGAGAGACAGTCAGACAGACCAGACAGACAGCAGACAGACAGACAGGCAGACAGGCAGACGAGAGACAGACAGGCAGACAGAGAGACAGACAGGCAGACAGAGAGACAGAGACGTGCAGCTAATCCCGACTACAGCAAGACTCATAAAGCCCTACCTACCCTTTATACAAGTAAACGAGCAAACAGGTGAACAAACGAAGCAAAACTCAGTGATGAAACAACTTGAGCAATGTTAGAGCCATGAATGAACTGGTTGGGAGTAGAAGCTTTTCTACTTGTGGGAATCCTAGAAAATTGTCAATACTCAACGTAAATCATGAACTAAACACCAAACGACAGTAACGGTTTGATGAGAGCCATAATCATTTTCCAGTGGTAGTGGTCTTTGATTTAATGTCTATTCACTAAAGTGATTTTAGACCAGTTTATAATCATTTTCCAGTTTATAAACGGAAATGTCTTTAACACGGATGCACACCAAAGACGTGAGCACGCACACACACACACACACACACACACACACACACACACACACACACACACACACACACACACACACACACACACACACGCACACATTCTCTGTACATAGAGAGAGGGGGAGAGAGAGGGAGAGAAGGATAGAGACAGAGGAGAGAGAGAAGAGAGGGAGGGAGGGAGGGAGGGAGGAGAGAGAGAGACGCACACTTAAATACACGGATAAAAGTATACACAGAAACATCTCTTTCTCTCTCTCTCTCCCTCTCTCACTATCACACACATACACACACACACACACACACACACACACACACACACACACACACACACACACACACACACACACACACGCGTACACACACACATACTCACACGCACACACGCACGTACACACACACACAAACACACACTCACACTATTCTCTATTTCTTTCTCTCTTTCCCATGCGCGCACACACATACATACGCAGGCACACGCTCAAGCGCGCGGGCACACAAACACATAGATTAACTGCAGGGAGTGCAAGCATATGCATGCAAGCATATGTGCGTGTGTGTGCACGCACATGCAGGAGTTCACGAGCGCTCGTCGGGGGGAGGGGGAACAGAGAGAGACAGAGACAGAGACAGAGAGAGAAAGAGAGAAAGAGAGAGAAAGAGAGAGAGAGAGAAAGGAAGAGAGAGAAAGAGAGAGAGAGAAAGAGAGAGAGAGAGAAAGAGAGAAAGAGAGAGAGAGAAAGAGAGAGAGAAAGAGAGAGAAAGAGAGAGAGAAAGAGAGAGAGAAAGAGAGAGAGAGAAAGAGGAGAGAGAGAAAGAGAGAGAAGAGAGAGAAAGAGAGAAAGAGAGAAAGAGAGAGAGAGAGAGAGAGAGAAAGAGAAAGAGAGAGAGAGAGCATGTCCATGGAAGAAAACTGAATCATGTCATAAATCAATGTACTAAGTTGTGAATAAACCCCACAGTGGTGACATAATAAATCAATACAGCCCATAGCGATGATGCTATACGTAAAACACATGGCAGCGATGATAACCCTTTGACTTCTGCACCTTATCCAACAACTGCAGGAAGCCAGTCGATAGGGTGCAGGAGTCAGAGGGTTAAGTTTTTGCTTTGCTGGTATGATAAACTACGGTTGAGGACGAGGAGAAAGGGTAAGGACGAGAGACGAGACACACAAAGATTGCTCCACGGCCACTAATTCAAACGGAATCGTGAACGCTTGCAAGTGTTTGGTCCACAAGTGGACACAGTAGTCTTGATCAAGTGAAGACAGCACTGAGACTACCAGGCCTGTTGGCGCCTCCTCTTTCAAACCATTGCAATAAATGCAAATATCTACACGGCCATCAACATCAGACGTGAATAGCGCTTGACCCATTGAAGGCCTTTCAGGGTGGAGCAGCCCTTGGTTCCGCCCGACCTCTCCCCTTGGGGGGCTCTCTCAGTATAAATATTATCCCCACCTTCTGGAAATTCTGTACTAGAAATTTCCTTTTTTCTGTCACACTCTTTGTTTCGGTCTTGTTCTTTTGCTTTCTATCATCACTTCTATCATTTTTCTGTCTTGCTGGTCCATTCACCTCATCATCATCATCAGGTGCCCTGCCGCATGGCTTTGGCCATCATGGACTTCCATCTGCCTCTATCTCTCGTTGCCCCTAGCATCTCCCCCACCCTTCTCGTCCCCAGCCATTCTGCAAGTCCGTCCAGCATTTTCTCCCTGGGTCTACCCGGTGCTCTCTTTCCCTCCAGCTTTCCCGTTGCGACCAGGTGCTCCAAATCCCCCTTCCTCATAAAATGGCCTATAAATGTTGCCTGTCTTTTCCTAATCTTCCTTATGAGTGATCTACTTGTGTCTGCCTCCATCAAGACTGTCTCGTTTGTTTTCTTTGCTGTCCATGGAACCCTCAACATTCTTCTTAGAAACCACATCTCGGCTGCCTCAATCTTGTTCTGGCTTTGTTTGTTGACTGTCCACGCCTCGCATCCGCACAACAGTATTGGTTCTATATAACATTCAAGAACTCTCTTCCTGATGTTACTTGATAGGCATTTGTTGGTGAGAATGCTTGTCATTTTCTTGAATGCTGTTTTGGCTTGGCCGATTCTGCCGGCTATTTCTGATGTGCATCTGCCGTCTGATGAAATGATCGTTCCCAGGTATTTGAATTTATCAACCTGTGTCAAGGTTGTGCCATTTGCTGTTATTTTGCATGAGGAGGTTTCATGTTTTTTACTGATCACCATGACTTCAGTCTTCCTGCTGTTTAGTTCCAGCCCCTTACCTTTGCTTTCTATTTCTAGTATATTCACAAAGTTTTGTAGGTCTCTTTCACATTCTGCAATTAGCACGGTGTCATCTGCGTATCGAATGTTGTTTATTATTTTCCCTCCAACCTTTAATCCAGGGTCTTCTTCTAGGTTTCTCATGATGTTTTCTCTGTAAAGTGAAAACAGATCTGGTGACAAAACACAACCCTGTCTGACTCCTCTTTTGATATTTTGGAAAGAGCTTACATTGTTTTCTATTCTCATTGCAGCTGTTTGTTCCCAGTACATATTTCTGATTATTCGTAGATCTTTTCCATCAACATTGAGTGTTTCTAGTTGGTTGATCAATTTATCATGTCTTACCCGATCAAAAGCCTTGGCCCATTCACCTGATCGAATGTGTTCAATAAAGTCTTACATACTTTTTCTTAGGGTTTATAATTGGGGATATGTATTAAGTGCGTTTTCGGCTCTACGGAAATGAGATATGCGGAAGCAATTTTTGGTAATTTATGCCCATTTTTATATATGTTTTGGTGCCCTTAGGTGTGCTTAAATTTATATTCAGGTTTGTTTTTTAAATCCCCTATGCGATAAACTGGACGGAGTGGTCAGCGCCAGGGGCATCTCCTTAGATTATGTGCGCAAATGCATTGATGTGCACTTATTTTCTTTTTTTCTCTCCCCCTATTGAAGTGTTGTATGCTGATGACACCCAACTTCAAGACAGTGACTCACCTGATAATATACAGCGCCTGTTGACTCGCACCACTGAGTGTTACTCGGACATTAAGAACTGGATGACACACAATAGACTTCAGCTTAATGACGACAAAACAGAAGCTATCCTCATTGGCACCCGTCAGAAACTTTCTCAGCTGCCTCCTCTTTCTCTCCCATTATGTAACACATCAGTCCCAATTTCTGATTCAGCTAAAAACCTTGGTGTCTGCATTGACTCTACCCTCTCCATGAACAACTTTGTTTCTCAAACTGCCAGATCCTGCTACTATCATCTCCATCGTATAAAGCTGATCAGGAAGTATCTCTCTGTCGAAACAACTGCAAAACTCGTTCTCTCCTTCATAATGTCTCGCATTGACTATTGCAATTCACTCCTGTCTGGTCTTCCTGCCTCCACCATTCACATCCTACAGCGCATTCAAAACAATGCTGCACGCCTTGTACTCAAAAAGAAAAAAGCTGACCACATATCTCCTCTCCTGGCACAACTTCACTGGCTCCCTGTATCAAAGCGCATACAGTACAAACTAGACACCATGTGCTACAAAAGCCTCAATAACGCAGCCCCCAATTACCTGTAAAGCCTACTTGAGATCTATGTTCCCTCACGTACCCTCCGCTCTGCCTCTGATCCTCTGACTCTTCGCTTTCCACGCACTAAGCTCAATACCTATGGTCCACGAGCCTTCTCTGTTTCTGGTCCACTCTCCTGGAACAAACTTCCTCTCTCAGTCCGTCGGCAACCTACTTTTGTCTCCTTCAAGTCCGCTCTCAAAACTCACCTTTTCTCTCCTGCATAAAATCCTAACCTCACTCAACCCTCCCCTCTGCAGCCTGTCTCCGCTCGGAGGGAATCACATGGTTATAATATATAATTGTATGCTATGCTCTCTATAATTTTCCATTGCTTTTATTCTTGCTTTTATTGCTTTTATTCTTTCTCCCCATTTATAGCCATGCGTGTGTGTGTGTGTGTGTGTGTGTGTGTGTGTGTGTGTGTGTGTGTGTGTGTGTGTGTGTGTGTGTCTGTATGTGTGCGTGCGTGTGTGTGCGAGCGTGCGTGCCTGCGTGTGTGTCTGCTTCAGCGCTTAGATTTGATTTTATCAAGATTTTGCGCTATATAAATATTGTAATTATTAATTATTATTATGTTTTGAAGCGGTTATATCCCTGATATGGCTGTACGCAGCCAGCTGGGCTTTAACCTATGCATGCATTTCTGGATTAATTTTGACAAGAAAGATATGAGGAATATTCACTTTAAGTAAAATGTTTTTAGAAAAGTTCATTTATTGTATTTTCCAGTGATGTTTTTTTCATGGCTGTGTAGTTTTTGATTGATTCTTTGGTAATTTTGTAGTAAACTTGGGTCAGAATTATGCAGTTTGAGTAAAAAGTTGCTTCCCTTTGACGGTGACTCCTTTCAGTTTAGAAGAGTGGCAGAATGATTCAGACATTCGTCTGCCAGTAACTAAACCCAAGGCTTCAGGGTTCGTTTCCAATGATAGAGGCCTCGACTTTTCTCCTCAGTTTGACTGGAAAATCGAACTGAACGTCTAGTCCTTTGGAAGGGGATGAAAAATGAGACAGACCCGTGTGCCTTCTGGCTGCGCACACTAAAGATCCCATGGCAGTTTAAAACCGTGAAAAGACCAGCTGCCTTGGTAAAAAACATAGGAGAGATAGGTCGATTTCCCAGGTCCCACCCCTTGACGACCAATTAGCCTTCTTACCTTTCTGAAGTCTTGGTTAAAAAAAAAAAAGTAGATATGAATATGAATTTGAAGCAAGGGAGAGGGGATGGGCGCCGCCCTCACGGTGCTAGCCCTGGGAAAAGTTGAGGTCTCTGCCACCTCACTCCCCTACGACCGCAGGGTTATGGAACTATCTAGGTAGGACCTCAGGACCTGGCCAGCTCGTGGGTTTATGTGCAGGCTAAAAAGGCTGTGCCGTGATCATTCTGGATCTTCTCCATCACATAGCACCTGTGACGTTAGTGGATATGGAATTCATTCCGAGCTTCATTGCACCTGTTCCTGAATTCCTTATTCATTTATTTGTATTCTTCCTCTTTCCCCTTCCTCTGTTCATCCATCAAACCTAAAATTTCTTTTGTCAACCAGTCCTTCTTTGCTTTTCTTTCAACTCCATGGATTTCTTACAGGCTTCATTTATCAAGTTTTTCAGATTTGTCCATTGTTCCACCAGAGCACTGAATTTGTTTTGAATATATATGCTAAATTTTGCGCGAGTTGATTCATCTGTCTTAATTAAGAGTCCAAGATTTAATTTGGTTATTTTTGGTTTGTTTTCTCTTTAGTTTCAGTCTAAATTTTCCCATTACAGAGCTGTGGTTACTGTTGCAGTCTGCGCCAGATAATGTTTATGCTATCAGTAAAGAATTTCTAAATCTTTTATTATAATAATAATAATAATAATTACAATATTTATATAGCGTAAAATCTTGATAAAATCAAATCTAAGCGCTGAAACACGCACACACGCACGCACGCACACACACGCACGCACGCACGCACGCACGAACGCACACGCACTCACGCACACACACACATACACACACACACACACGCGCGCGCGCACACGGCTATAAATGGGGAGAAAGAATAAAAGCAATGGAAAATTATAGAGAGCATATTATATACAATTATATATTACAATGTGATTCCCCTCCGAGTGGACACAGGCTGCAGAGGGGATTGAGTGAGGTCAGGATTTTATGCAGAGGAGAAAAGGTGAGTTTTGAGAGCGGACTTGAAGGAGACAAAAGTAGGTTGCTGACAGACTGAGAGAGGAAGTTTGTTCCAGGAGAGCGGACCAGAAACAGAGAAGGCTCGTGGACCATAGGTATTGAGCTTAGTGCGTGGAAAGCGAAAAGTCAGAGGATCGGAGGCAGAGCGGAGGGTACGTGAGGGAAAATAGATCTCAAGTAGGCTTGACAGTAATTGGGGGCTGCGTTATTGAGGCTTTTGTAGCACATGGTGTCTAGTTTGTACTGTATGCGCTTTGATACAGGGAGCCAGTGAAGTTGTGCCAGGAGAGGAGATATGTGGTCAGCTTTTTTCTTTTTGAGTACAAGGCGTGCAGCATTGTTTTGAATGCGCTGTAGGATGTGAGTGGTGGAGGCAGGAAGACCGGACAGGAGTGAATTGCAATAGTCAATGCGAGACATTATGAAGGAGAGAACGAGTTTTGCAGTTGTTTCGACAGAGAGATACTTCCTGATCAGGCTTATACGATGGAGGTGATACTAGCAAGATCTGGCAGTTTGAGAAACAAAGTTGTTCATGGAGAGGGTAGAGTCAATGCAGACACCAAGGTTTTTAGCTGAATCAGAAATTGGGACTGATGTGTTACATAATGCGAGAGAAAGAGGAGGCAGCTGAGAAAGTTTCTGATGGATGCCAGTGAGGATAGCTTCTGTCTTGTCATCATTTAGCTGAAGTTTGTTGTATGTCATCCAATTTTTAATGTCCGAGTAACACTCAGTGGTGCGAGTCAGGAGGCGCTGTATATTGTCAGGTGAGTCACTGTCTTGAAGTTGGGTGTCATCAGCATAGAAGTGGTGTTTTATAGAGTGGGAGTTGATGATGGTGGACAGGGGGGAGATGTAAAGAGTGAAAAGAACAGGGCCAAGGACAGATCCTTGTGGAACACCACAGGTCAGGTATGCAGGTTGAGAGTAAGTGCCATTGATGAGAACAGTTTGTTTTCTGTTTGATAGATATGAAGTGAACCAGGAGAGATCAATGTCAGAGATGCCAAAAGTATGATGAAGTCTAGAAAGGAGAATACCATGATCAATGGTATCAAAGGCTGCAGACAGACCAAGGAGTGTGAGGAGAGAGACTTTGCCAGTATCAGTTGCAAGGAGGAGATTGTTGAGAATGTGTAGTAGGGCATTTCAATGCTATGGCACTGGCGGTAGGCCGACTGGAAAGGATTCAATTTGATGTCTTGTGCTGTTTCCTGGATTCATCTTTATCTTTTTCTTCTGTGAGATTGCTCAAACCAAGTGTTTCCTATTATGAATTTATTTTCTTGTGCCCACTCAACAAGTTTCTCTCCCCTTTCATTTCGTGTACCCAGCTCATGAGTTCCAACTATATCATCTTTTTCCTGTCCCACTGTAGCATTAATATCTCCCATTGTTATTGTAATGTCCTGTGATTTACACTGAGTCTTGATTGTCTCTAATTCTTCATAGAAGTTGTCAATTTCTTCCTCAGTACTTGCCGATGTTGGTGCATATACTTGGATGCTGTCGATATCAAATGGCTTGTCCTCCAATCTAACTAATAAAACTCGGTCGGATGTAGTACAATATCCTTTGGTAGACTTTGACTTGTCATTGTCCATTATGATGCCTGCCCCTCTCTCATGTGTGTTTCCGTCAGATTACATAATTTTATGCTTGCCTGATGTTATCATGCCCTTTCCCTTCCATCTCACCTCACTTTGTCTTAAGATATTGAGATTCAGTCTTTCCATTTCTGTCTGGACATTTTCTGATTTTCTCTTCTGGAGCATTGTTCTAACATTCCAAAGTTGCAATTTTTATATCTTTGAATGTGATTGCAGTAACTTGACGATGGTCTGGTGTCACTTCCCCTACAGCACGACGGTGTGTTGTGGAAGTGAATTTCAGGTTTTTAGACCTATGCATACCTTTCTGGATTAATTTTAACAAGAAAGTGTGAGGACTATTCACTTTAAGTAAAAAGGTTTTAAAAAAAATTCATTTATTGTATTTTCTATTTGTATGTTTTTTTCATGTCTGTGCGGTTTGTGATTGATTCTTTGGCCAGTTTGAAGTAAAAACTTGGATCAAAATTGTGCGGTGTGAGTGAAAAGTTACTTCCCTTTGACTGTGACTGTATTCAGGTGCAATTGCATTAGGTCAGAAATATTTCTAATTGAAATGGGTTGATGTGTCGCAACAACTGCCCTGTTTTTTCCCCTTGTGTGTGTGTGTGTGTGTGTGGTGTGTGTGTGTGTGTGTGTGTGTGTGTGTGTGTGTGTGTGTGTGTGTTGTGTGTGTGTGTGTGTGTGTGTTGTGTGTGTGTGGTGTGAGAGAGAGAGAGAGAGAGAGAGAGAGAGAGAGAGAGAGAGAGAGAGAGAGAGAGAGAGAGAGAGAGAGAGAGAGAGAGAGAGTAAAGAATTGTTTCCATTGAGTTTTCGTTATTTTCTTTGGAAAAAGTTAATTGTTTATACTAAAATGATTTGTTCTTACAAGAAACTTGATATTTTGTTTGCCATTTTTGCGAAATGAGTCACTGTTTGTGTGTTGTGTTCAGAGAAAGGAAAGAACGATGATGACTTCTTCATGTTTTTTTGTTTTTATTTTATCTGGTTCTATGGTTAAATTATGTACCTAAAAACACCTAAGCTGACATCTTTCCACAAATTTTGTTGTGGTAGAATCCTTGTACATTCAAAGATAATTGATGTCTTCCTGTGTGATGCAGTTGTCTATATGTTATTGTTCTTAATTTTTGCCTGAACAAGTCGGTACCTGTCTATAATAAATGTACTTCATATAATTTTGTTGTACAATCCATCTGCTTACAGGTACAAGTATTTCTTACACTTGTATGGTGGCCGGCTGGAAGTGGAAAACACGGCCACATTGATGGCCAGATGTGGCCTGACCGTGTAGACGGTGAATGAAGACAGAAGAGAAGACAGGCCTGTAGTCATCATGTCAGTTCCTGGTATGTACACTTATATTTTTGGGTTACAAATGTATTTATGATATGGACTGACGCCACGGATGCCATGTGATGGACAAGATGCATAATGATCATGGCATTAGCTATAAGTCCTACATCAGTTGTTGAGTTGATATCGCGCCAGCAGGCAGCAAAAGTGTGTGTGGCGTTTTTACAGTGATTTTATCGAGGTTCTATTTGATTTTATGCATTGAATTTTATATCAGTTTGTTCCTTTTGAATCTCGAGGTGTGGTGATGTGGATACTTTTTCGGAATTTTGAGTGTTTTACCAGATACTTTGACTTTGGAGTTTTAGATAACTACTTTTCATCATTTTGATTCAGCCGCACGGGTCTGACATTTTGTCTGTGAACTGTTTTGCATTTTTGGCCTATTGTGTTGGCACCAACACTACAGCTCCTAAACCTTAGTCGACTGTCGTTTGTGCATGAACAATTCTCCTGTTGCTTGTAAGTTTGCCGTATGCATAGACTGCACTGAATTTTCTTCTTGTCTCTCTGAATCAAGTGTATCGTGAACTGACCAACCCACACACCAACCTACAAATATCTTCCTTTTCCGACTGGCTTGCAACAATGGACGCATCCCGCATTAGAAAAATTGGACTGTCACTTCTTAAACACAGCAAGTGCTATCTCGGTGGAGACGGTTACCTACGCATACGCGAGTTGGGGCTGTGTTGTAAGCCCCGCACTGCGCGATCCTGTCGTGCTGGACGTCTCCACCGTCTCTGGCACAATCTGCCTCCAGCTGAACCAGTCTCCCTTCTACTGCCCCTGCCCTCGACCTTGCTGCTGCAGACTTTGCCTTCTCCTCTGTCATTTCACCTTCACCTTCTGTCCTGATGGTGCCGCCTTCACTTTCTCTCCCGCTGGTGCCGCCTTCATCTTCTGTCTCGTCGATGCCGCCTTCATCTTCAGTTCTGCTGGTGTCGCCTTCATCTTCTATCCCGCTGGTGCTGCCTTCATCTTCTGTCCCGTCGGTACTGCCTTCATCTTCTGTCCCGCTGGTGCTGCCTTCATCTTCTGTCTCGTCGGTACCGCCTTCATCTCCACCTCTGCCACCGCCATGTGACTCTGATAAATTGAAATTATGTCTGTTTAATGCTCAGTCAGTTTGCAAAGACGGCAAAGCCGATGTCATTGCTGAATTCATCACAGACGAGCATATTGACATTGTATTTATCACCGAAACTTGGCTTAACCCCCTTGGTCACGAACCCATATATGCGAATCTCACTCCGAGTGGATATAGGCTTGCTTCTTTCCATCGCCCATCCCGAGGTGGTGGTATCGCCATCCTGTACAACGACTCACTCCATTCCCGCCTATCTTTCTCGCAGTCTCTGCCTTTCTCCCATCCTTCTTTTGAGCACGTTGAAGTATCCTTCCAATCCACCCCTCACCCCATCACCTTCTCCTGTGTCTATCGACCTCCACCTAGCTCTGCCAACAAGCTCACCACATCCATGTTTCTCTCTGACTTTGACCAACTAATTGATTACTACTGCCTCTTACCTGGAAATCTCATCATTCTAGGTTACATCAATGTCCACTACGACAACACTCACCGTTATGACACAAGACATATCATCAACTCTCTGTCCAATCACAATATGACACAACATATTTCTGAACCAACCCATCAAAAAGGTCACATTCTTGACTGGATCATTTCTCGTGATCACCACAATTCAGCTACTGACAACTGCCTAGTTCTTTCTACTCGTCTAACTTCAGCCCTTCCATCTGACCACTCTGCAATTCTCTGTTCTCTTGACATTTCTCCTCCTTCCCGTACCACACGCACAGTGACTCGACGCAATCTCAAATCTATTGACCTCTCCACATTTTCATCTGATGCCTCCCGCCTCCTTTCTGAAAAGTCACATAACCTTGCCGATGAATTCTATACTACTCTCCACCATCTTCTGGACACTCATGCTCCAGCCACAACCCGTCTTTTACCTGACCGCCCCCCTACCCCCTGGCTCACTCATGAGATTGCCTGTGCAAAACGTGCCCGCCGCAGAGCAGAGCGCCGCTGGCGCAAATCCAAACTCACTGTACATAGGCAACTTTTCCAAGCCTCTAAAACAAAAGTATCCACCCTCATTGCATCTGCAAAAACAAGCTATTTCCAAACCAAAATCCTGTTCTTCAAGAGAACTCTTTACAACCATGAATCATCTCCTTGGCACACGAAAAGATTTACCTCTCCCAACAAAACACACAAATGAAGAACTCCCATCTGTATTCTCCAAGTATTTCACCGCCAAAATACAAACTCTTCGTGACAGGCTTGACAGGACACCCTGTCAACCATGCCCACCTGACCCTTCTTTCTCTGGCACACCTTTTACTACTTTTACCCCAGTCTCACAAGAAGAAATTCTCAACACAATCAGATCCATGTCGTTCAAAACCTGCGAACTGGATCCTCTTCCAGGTTCTCTCTACTCTGACTGTCTCCCTACTCTCCTCCCATTCATCACTGACATCATCAACACTTCTCTTCAAACTGGAACTGTCCCAGATTCTTTCAAGTCTGCTATTGTTCACCCTCTCCTCAAGAAATACAATTTAGACCCAAATGAACTGAAAAATTACCGGCCTATCTCTAATCTCTCTTTCTTGTCAAAACTCATCGAAAAAGTTGTCCTCAACCAGCTGAACTCTCACCTGTCTGCCAACAATCTTCTCTATCCTTTCCAGTCAGCCTACCGCCAGTGCCATAGCATTGAAACTGCCCTGCTACACATTCTCAACAATCTCCTCCTTGCATCTGATACTGGCAAAGTCTCTCTCCTCACACTCCTTGATCTGTCTGCAGCCTTTGATACCATTGATCATGGTATTCTCCTTTCTAGACTTCATCATACTTTTGGCATCTCTGACATTGCTCTCTCCTGGTTCACTTCATATCTGTCAAACAGAAAACAAACTGTTCTCATTAATGGCACTTACTCTCAACCTGCATGCCTGACCTGTGGTGTTCCACAAGGATCTGTCCTTGGCTCTGTTCTTTTCACTCTTTACATCTCCCCCCTCTCCACCATCATCAACTCCCACTCTATAAAACACCACTTCTATGCTGATGACACCCAACTTCTAGACAGTGACACACCAGACAATATACAGCGCCTCTTGACTCGCACGACTGAGTGTTACTCGGACATTAAGAACTGGATGACGTTCAACAAACTTCAGCTTAATGACGACAAGACAGAAGCTACCCTCACTGGCACCCGTCAGAAACTTTCTCAGCTGCCTCCTCTTTCTCTCGCATTATGTAACACATCAGTCCCAATTTCTGATTCAGCTAAAAACCTTGGTGTCTGCATTGACTCTACCCTCTCCATGAACAACTTTGTTTCTCAAACTGCCAGATCTTGCTCCATCGTATAAGCCTGATCAGGAAGTATCTCTCTGTCGAAACAACTGCAAAACTCGTTCTCTCCTTCATAATGTCTCGCATTGACTATTGCAATTCACTCCTGTCTGGTCTTCCTGCCTCCACCACTCACATCCTACAGCGCATTCAAAACAAT
Source organism: Monoplex corrugatus (assembly GCA_030674185.1). Classification (NCBI taxonomy): domain Eukaryota; kingdom Metazoa; phylum Mollusca; class Gastropoda; order Littorinimorpha; family Ranellidae; genus Monoplex; species Monoplex corrugatus. Next base: position 49,817,423 of record JAPXFY010000031.1, on the reverse strand, counting down.
GCTGCACGCCTTGTACTCAAAAAGAAAAAAGCTGACCACAGATCTCCACTCCTGGCACAACTTCACTGGCTCCCTGTATCAAAGCGCATACAGTACAAACTAGACACCATGTGCTACAAAAGCCTCAATAACGCAGCCCCTAATTACTGTCAAGCCTACTTGAGATCTATTTTCCCTCACGTACCCTCCGCTCTGCCTCCGATCCTCTGACTTTTCGCTTTCCACGCACTAAGCTCAATACCTATGGTCCACGAGCCTTCTCTGTTTCTGGTCCACTTTCCTGGAACAAACTTCCTCTCTCTGTCCGTCAGCAACCTACTTTTGTCTCCTTCAAGTCCGCTCTCAAAACTCACCTTTTCTCCTCTGCATAAAATCCTGACCTCACTCATCCCCCCTCTGTAGCCTGTCTCCACTTGAAGGGGAATCACATTGTAATATATATTTGTATATAATATGCTCTCTATAATTTTCCATTGCTTTTATTCTTTTTCCCTATTTATAGCCATGTGTGAGTGTGTGTGTGCGTGTGTGTGCGCGCATGCGTAAGTGTATGTTCAGCGCTTAGATTTGATTTTTATCGAGATTTTGCGCTATAGAAATATTGTAATTATTATTATGACTGTCATTTTTTGTGATGTACATTTTTAGTGGGAATAAGAAACTAAATTCGTTTATTGTGACTGTGTATGATGTGTTGCTGAACTGGAATTATGTCAGTTTAGAAGTGTTATTAGGAGTATTTTATATTTCAAATGTGTTATATTTTTCAAATGAGGTTATTTCTTTAGTTGTTTGTTCCAAGTCATTTGTCGTTAAGTTCGGTTCATGAAAGTTGGTGTGACCAACATTCCACCCAGCTGTGAATGGGTACCTGACCCTGTTTCTGGATAGGGTAGGTGAAGCAGTAAGGTAGAGAAGATGTGTGCTGCCCTTACAACAGCCTGGAGAATTAGGAGACATCTTGTCCCTGTCTACCATCTCCCTCTCCTATGACCTTTTGGTCATGAGATAACATTGACTTGGTATCTTGTCCCTGTCTACCATCTCCCTCTCCTATGACCTTTTGGTCACCAGATAACATTGACTTGGCATCTTGTCCCTGTCTACCATCTCCCTCTCCTATGACCTTTTGGTCATGAGATAACATTGACTTGGCATCTAGTCCCTGTCTACCATCTCCCTCTCCTATGACCTTTTTGGTCACGAGATAACATTGACTTGGCATCTTGTCCCTGTCTACCATCTCCCTCTCCTATGACCTTTTGGTCACCAGATAGAAACATTGACTTGACATCTTGTCCCTGTCTACCATCTCCCTCTCCTATGACCTTTTGGTCACAGATAACATTGACTTGACATCTTGTCCCTGTCTACCATCTCCCTCTCCTATGACCTTTTGGTCACCAGATAACATTGACTTGACATCTTGTCCCTGTCTACCATCTCCCTCTCCTATGACCTTTTGGTCACCAGATAACATTGACTTGACATCTTGTCCCTGTCTACCATCTCCCTCTCTATGACCTTTTGGTCACCAGATAACATTGACTTGGCATCTTGTCCCTGTCTACCATCTCCCTCTCCTATGACCTTTTGGTCACCAGATAACATTGACTTGGCATCTTGTCCCTGTCTACCATCTCCCTCTCCTATGACCTTTTGGTCACCAGATAACATTGACTTGCATTTTGTCCCTGTCTACCATCTCCCTCTCCTATGACCTTTTGGTCACCAGATAACATTGACTTGGCATCTTGTCCCTGTCTACCATCTCCCTCTCCTATGACCTTTTGGTCACCAGATAAACATTGACTTGGCATCTTGTCCCTGTCTACCATCTCCCTCTCCTATGACCTTTTGGTCACCAGATAACATTGACTTGGCATCTTGTCCCTGTCTACCATCTCCCTCTCCTATGACCTTTTGGTCACCAGATAACATTGACTTGGCATCTTGTCCCTGTCTACCATCTCCCTCTCCTATGACCTTTTGGTCACCAGATAACATTGACTTGGCATCTTTGTCCCTGTCTACCATCTCCCTCTCCTATGACCTTTTGGTCACCAGATAACATTGACTTGGCATCTTGTCCCTGTCTACCATCTCCCTCTCCTATGACCTTTTGGTCACCAGATAACATTGACTTGGCATCTTGTCCCTGTCTACCATCTCCCTCTCCTATGACCTTTTGGTCACCAGATAACATTGACTTGGCATCTTGTCCCTGTCTACCATCTCCCTCTCCTATGACCTTTTGGTCACCAGATAACATTGACTTGGCATCTTGTCCCTGTCTACCATCTCCCTCTCCTATGACCTTTTGGTCACCAGATAACATTGACTTGGCATCTTGTCCCTGTCTACCATCTCCCTCTCCTATGACCTTTTGGTCACGAGATAACATTGACTTGGCATCTTGTCCCTGTCTACCATCTCCCTCTCCTATGACCTTTTGGTCACCAGATAACATTGACTTGGCATCTTGTCCCTGTCTACCATCTCCCTCTCCTATGACCTTTTGGTCACGAGATAACATTGACTTGGCATCTTGTCCCTGTCTACCATCTCCCTCTCCTATGACCTTTTGGTCACCAGATAACATTGACTTGGCATCTTGTCCCTGTCTACCATCTCCCTCTCCTATGACCTTTTGGTCACCAGATAACATTGACTTGGCAGTCGGCAGCTTATTTAATAGGGATTTGTTGCATTCGGACAGTTCCATATGAGCTCCAGTCACAGCAGCAGAATGATTGGAACATTAAGATGGGCAGGGAACTGAGTACCAAGTTGACACAAACAACCACTTCTCTGCCATCTTAGAGGAATGGACAGCAAATGAAACTTTGCCAAATGATTATGGAGAACATGAAAAAAGATGCACCAAAACTGCAGAGTCAAAACTAGGAAGGCGGACAAACAAACCACCAACGCCATATACAAACAATGAAGTTTTCCACCTAGACAAAGAGAAAAGCCAAGCACGAAGGAATAAGACAGAAGATTACAAAAGGCTGAAAAAAGCAATAACCATAATTGGAAGAGATCAGAAGGCATGCATAGAAGAAGAATGCTCAAAAATCAGTTCAGAGAAAAACAAAAGAAATGTTTCAGCAAAGAAGAAAGATGAAGTCCACAAATTTTCAAAGACAAAATCAATAGACAGTAAAGAGGGCGAAACCTTAAAAGAGATGGAAGATATTCTATCAAGATGGCACGAGTACGGCAAAGAACTTTTTTCACAACACACCAGAACTCCCGAAAGATATTCCCTGCCTTGACTGTCAAGAATTGGAACCAAACCCTCTTGTCAGCAAAGTCAGAACGGTAATAGATCAGCTGAAGTTAGGACAATCACTTGGATTGGACACGTGTCAGGTGAACTGTTAAAGAACACTGGAGAAGCTGGTGTAACTGCCTTACATCATCTATGCACAAGAATAGGGGGATCATGTCAATGGCCGGATGACTGGAAGCTACAAGAATTTGTCATGCTATATAAATGGGAACGTCAAGGACTGCAGTAACTATAGAAACATCGCCCTAATCAGCCACACCAGTAAAGTACCGCTTATCATCATATCATCATACTGAACAGAATGAAACAAAAAGCAGCAGAACTCTCTGACTGTCAGGCTGGTTACAGATCCAACAGGGGCACAACAGACATGTTATTTGTCTCACAGAGTTTGATGTAAAAAGTAAGGAACAGTGAAGAAGAAGCTTTCATTACCTTTATGGATTACAGCAAGGCCTATACAGTGTCATACACCATCAACTGTTTAACACAAAACACTTGGTGTCACTTACAGCAGCATTATACGAAGACCAAAAAGTGACCGTTAGATAGAATGGTGCACACTGTGAATATTTTGGCATTAAAAAGGGAATCAGGCAGGGCTACATCCTTTCGCCTCATCTTTTTAACTTATATACAGAGCAGGTCATTAGAAAGGCAGATTGAGAAGAGATGGGAATAAAGATTGGAGGAAGAAACAACACCAATCTGAGATATGCAGACGACACTGCATTAATGGCAGATAACATCACAAGCATAAAGAGAATTCTCTACCGAGTAGATGCAGCTGGTCGCAGGGCAGGATTGAAACTGAATGCTAAAAAAACCAAAGGAGTGCACACAGCGAGAAAAAAAGGCCAGGAACTCCAAACATTCAAATAATAAAACAGACTTCGAAAATGTCCAACATTTCAAGTATCTAGGATCTGTTAAAGCAAATGATGGCTCCTGCACCAAAGATGTGAAAACAAGAAATGGCATGGCAAAACAAAAAATGATCCAGTTAAACAACGTATGGAAAGACAGAGGGCTTCCCAAAGAATTGAAGCTAAAGAATCCTGAAATTTTTTATTTGGCCTGTTTTAATGTATGGTTGTGAAGCCTGGACACTGAGAAAAGACAAAGAAAATAAAATCAATGCAGCAGAAATGTGGCTCTATGGACGACTTCTCACAGTCAAATGGACAGACAGAAGAACAAACGATAATGTGTTAAAGGAACTGAATGTCAGGCGCCAGCTGCTGACAGGGATCAACAAAAGAAAGCTGAAATAAGCAGGCCATGCGATCAGAAAGCACCAAAACAGATCTGATGTCAACAGCCTACAGGGAAAGTTGAGGCGAGGAGAAGAAAGGGACGATCACACAACTCCTGTTTCAACAGCATCACTGATGTCTGTGGTCTGGAGATCCAGGAGGTCGCTCACAGATGTCTTTGTCGTGTGACCTGGAGAAGACTTTTGACGGGGGGGGGGGGGGGGGGGGCAGTTCCAGAGTCCTACAGAACAACGTGGTGGTGTAGTGTTCCAGATTCCAAGACAGGTGTAGGAGTAGTGCAGTATAGCAGTGACAAGACAGCTGACAAGCAAATAGACAAGAGAGTAAAGAGACACAGTAAAGAACAACACAAGACAGGTGTAGGAGTAGTGCAGTATAGCAGTGACAAGACAGCTGACAAGTAAATAGACAAGAGAGTAAAGAGACACAGTAAAGAACAACACAAGACAGGTGTAGGAGTAGTACAGTATAGCAGTGACAAGAGAGCTTACAAGTAAATAGACAAGACAGCTTACAAGTAAATAGACAAGAGAGCAAAGAGACACAGTAAAGAACAATACAGACAGCAAGAACAACAGTAACACCACAATGAAGGCAGACAGTAGTGATTTTGTATCGACTTTATTAACAAATTTCAATACATTTTTTGTAGTCTCCTCCCCCCCCCCCACTCATTTAGAGAAGTGTGCAATCCCCCCCCCCCACACCTCCCAAAGTCAGGACTATTCCTTGGACCCAAGTCCCCTCCCTGACCCATCCACCCTGCTCCATCTTTTTACACTTTGTCTGTACTGGTCTGTCTGCTGTTTTCACTTCCCTAACAGTGGACAGTTGAGTGTGTAGCTAAGATGGAGTCCTGAACTCCCCCCCCTCCCCAACACACACACCCTTACAGTTCAGTGTGTGCAGTTTCTTTTAGTCAGTCCTTGAAATCCGAGAGTGGAGAAAAAAGACAAATGTGAATGCTGCTTGGGCCCAGGCCTACTGACTGACCACTGACCCAACACACCACTTTGTGTATATGTTGTGAATTCACACAGTACAGACAGACAGCGGCTTGTAGGGTCCTTGTTCAGCCAGGAGGGTTAGGCCCAAGCAACACACCACATTTGCGAGGGTGCAACTTAGAAAAAGTTGAAGAACGGAAAGGGGTCCAGGGGGCTGGCAGGCCCTTGGTGGGGTACACGGGCAGCGCCCTGTATGGGGGGTGTGGGGGGCATAGCCCCCAGACGCTGAAGTTTTTGTAAAAATAAAACTGAATGTTAAGCTTTCTCCTGCAATTAGATTCAAGAAAAACAGCAGATGCTTTTCATCCTATTTCAGACAATTTCAAGTATCTTTATAACTGCTCGGTCGATTTTCACACACCACAGGCGACGGGAATTATCTTTGTCTATATCTTTCTCCTCTAGCCATTCCAAACGCCATTTATTCTTGACAGTTGTATCGATTAAGGCGACATATTTGCCTTCTTTCACCGCTGGCATCGTGAAGTTAGCTCAACATGCTAAGCTCAAAAATGGCGGCAATTTCACAGAAGTTGATGCGATATTTCGCTACAAAGCATGCACATTGATTTCCATAGCTTCCTTCACAAAAGAGTGTTTCCGCTTTCCTTTCTACACCGGAGAGTAATCGTCAGGAAACATTCACGTTCGATAAACGATTTTAGAAGAAGAAGACGGGTTTTCCGTTTCTGACTCTTGAAAAAACGGATTCCGTCGTCAAACGGAAAAAGTTGCACCCATGCATTTGTCTCTTTTCCAACTCTGCATTTTTAAGACTGACCAAGAAACTGCACACTTACTATCAGGGTGTTTGTGTGTGTGTTGGCGAGGGGATAAGTTCAGGACTCCCTCCTTAGCTACACACACAACTGTCCACTGTTAGAGAAGTGAAAACAGCAGACAGACCAGTACAGACGGCCAAAGTGTAAAAAATGGAGCAGGGTGGATGGGTCAGGGGCTTGGGTTCAAGGAACACACACATTGCTGTACTCCTGACTTTGGGACAGAACAAAATGGTTTGGAGTGGGGGTGGGGGGGGGGATGCACATTGCTGTATTATACAATATGTACATCAATACAAAATATATGATGACTAGGAAAGGAAACATCTATACATAAAAAATCTAACAATAAACAGCAAAGTAAACATCATAAATATAAGTATATTTACCCATTTTTTCTTCATAATAAAGTGTCTACCGACTCTTACATGTGTGTGTGTGTGTGTGTGTGTGTGTGTGTGTGTGTGTGTGTGTGTGTGTGTGTGTGTGTGTGTGTGTGTGTGTGTGTGTGTGTGTGTGTGTGTGTGTGTGTGTGTGTAAAGAATGTGTGTGTGTGGTGTGTGTGTAAAGAATGTGTGTGTGTGTGTGTAAAGAATGTGTGTGTGTATATAAAGAATGTGTTTCTGTGTATGTGTCTGTGTTTTCAATGTGCATGCGTATGCATGTGTGTATGTTAGAACACTGTAGAACGATTGTGTGTGTGTGTGTTCATACACAAAAATTGTGGCTAAGATCCAAAATTTTACTCCTGATGCCAATATTTTTAGATCAAACAGATCCAGAAGACAATGGGACACTGATACCAGACTATTTTAGAACTCTGAGTGCCTCTACAGTTGATGTTATCATTGATAAATAACAGACTATTTTACAACTCTGAGTGCCTCTACAGTTGATGTTATCGTTGATAAATAACAGGATATTTTACAACTCCAATCAACTCTACAGTTGACCTCATCATTGATGAACACAGCAAGGAAAGTGACGACCAAGTGACTGAAGAAGGAATGTGTCAGTCCCTGTCTACATCACATCATCAGCCTGGTGGTCATACACATCAACTCCCATCTTCCAATCCAACTGCATGGGTTCGAGTCTGATGGGAGGAAAAAAATGTTTGCATGCAGTTTCCATTTCACCCAGCTGTGACTGGTTACCTGACCCTGTTCAGGGTTGGGGAAGGTAAAGCAGTGCGGGAGAGGACAACGGCACCATCCTCATAACCCTGGCCCTGAGAACAGTTGAGGTCTCTACCACCTCACTCCCCTATCACCTCAGGATTATGGGATAAACTGGACTTTTTTCCCTCTTTCATTTTCTCTTTCTTCAGATTTCCTAAAACTACTGCCAACCTTTCAACACAGTGTTTGAGTTCCTGGCAGTCGCATGTCCAGACTTGCTGATGAAGGAAGAGACCGGTGAATCCAGACAGCATCAGGCCGGAGTCTTGGAGTCCCTGGAGGTGGAGGGTGATGAGGAGAGACAGTATGAAGGGAGAGGATGGTGAGGATGAAGGTGTAATGATATTCAAAATCCTGACCCATCGTGTTCTTCTGTCGCTCTACTTCCCTGACAAATACGGCCAGTTGGTTAAAGATTAGCAAACTTGTGGACAGAATAATGTAGACATGTCAATAACAATTTGTTCAAGTGGATGCACATTATTATTATTAACATCATTACTGTTTAAAGCCCAGCTGACAGCTCAGAACCACATCAGGGCGATAACCACCACCAACAAAATGCACACATCTTAACACATCAATGACCCAGGGAAAAAAAAGGGGAAAAAGAAAACCTGGAATGGAAAACAGAAAATCTGGAAAAAAAAATTAAGTACACGTCATTGCATTCACACAAATAATCAAAAGGATATGCTCTTGCGGTTAGCCATTCTGATGAACTCACTATCACCAAGGGGATAAATAATAACAATAATGAATAATAATGAATATGGAGATTTACAGGGCTGTGGAAAATGTAAATCAATAATTTACTGTCTTTGTTTTTTCTTATAAATAAAGTGTTCATTGACTTCTCTCTCTCTCTCTCTCTCTTGTTGTGTGTGTGTGTGTGTGTGTGTGTGTGTGTGTGTGTGTGTGTGTGTGTGTGTGTGTGTGTGTGTGTGTGTGTGTTGTGTGTGTGTGTGTGTATGTGTGTGTTGTGTGTGTGTATGTGTGTGTGTGTGTATGTGTGTGTGTGTGTGTGTAGTGTGTGTGTGTGTGTGTGTGTAAACGATGTGTGTGTGTGTGTGTTGTAACGATGTGTGTGTGTGTGTGTGTGTGTGTGTGTGTGTATGTATGTCTTTGTACAGGAGATGTATGCATGTGTGTGCAAAGGATGTGTTTTATAGAAAGGATATGTGTGTGTGTAAAATAATTATTTCCACAATGGCATCTTACGATACTAATACAAAAATTCTAGCTAAGACACAAAATTCTGCTCCTGACGCCAATATGACACGATACCCAGCAGGGAAATCTGCATAATAATGGGGGATCTAAATGCTACAGTAGGTGACAGTAAGACAGGGAACGAGGCATAGGACCTCATGGACTAGGAAGTAGAAACAAACGGGGCAGTGTGTTAGCAACTTTCTGTCAAGCCAACAAATTCACAATGGCGAACACCTTCAAACATCCACACAGAAGGAAATATACATGGACATCACCAGCTGATGGAAGCAGACATCAAACAGATTACATCATGACAGACCAGAAAAGGAGAACGTCAATGATGAATGCAAAATCTAGACCAGGAGTGGATTGGAACCAGAAAAAACACGAAAGAAGAATCAGAACACGTATTTAATACAAGACGACACAGGCGCAAATTTTCGGCCAACTGGCCTTTGTCAAACGTAAGATTACAAACAAACAAACACCAGACACAAAAATTAGGAGAAAAAGACTGAAACTTCCCTGCTGCTTGGTCCAGTGTAAGAAAAGGAATAAATTGACCAAGATGTCATCATTATGTGTTTTTGATTAAATATGATGTCAGAGCGGAAATGAAAACTGTGATGCGCTAGCGAAGAGTTGTGTTTGGAATGTAAAGGATACCAGTATAAAATAATGCAAAAGAGAAAATATAGGCATATGTTTGACTGAATGGGAAAATATTTAATCAAAGAGGTATGGCTGATGTAAACAGATCGTGCCTAGTGCAACAAATCCGGTCTGACCTTGGATGGAATAGGAAGAAAAACATCCTAAACCAACAGCCAAGGGGCTGAAGGGAAAACCGGAGTACCCAGAGAAAAAACCCTTAGTCAGACGCGGCTGGGCTTGTCTTGTGAAAGGAGAATTCAAACAGATTGAATTTAAAATAAAATAGAAAATAATACAAAAACGGCATATAAGCAGCCGCAAAGCCAATACCTCACTGGGATGGGAAAATGGTGATAATATGGTCTATTTCAGTAAATCATCATCGAGGTAATACATACATGGACTCAAGGTCACAGTTAAAAGAAGACGATTGTATGCATCAAATCATCCAAGCAGTATAAACATGAATTATACATGAGGGACAAGAAATGTAAACCTATACATTCGAGCATGGTTCCTACCACTGATACCGCAAGGATCCAGAAGACATTGGGACATTGATAAGACTATTTTACAACTCTGAGTGCCTCTACAGTTGATGTTTTCATTGATAAACACAAGGAAAGTGACGACCAAGTGACTGAAGAAGGAATGTGTCAGTCCCTGTCTACATCACATCATCAGGCCTGGTGGTCACACACATCAACTCCCATCTTCCAATCCAACTGCAAGGGTTTGAGTCTGGTGCCAGAAAAAAATGTTTGCATGCAGTTTCCATTTCACCCAGCTGTGACTGGTTACCTGACCCTGTTCAGGGTTGGGGAAGGTAAAGCCATGAGGGAGACCAGTTGCCGTGGTACAGTGGCTAGCACAACCGACTACCGACTGGAAAATTGTGGGTTCGAATCCCTATCAGTCCCTTCAAAAATCATTGTGGGATTTTTCAGCTCTAACTGGCTTCTACCCAGATTTGGATGTGCTATGGGCTCATTGGGAAGACTAGGACCACACAGTCAAGTCTCATCCACTTCACGGATGTGTCATTGAGGGTGTTGCTCAAATCTTCTGACCAGCACCACAGGTGTCTGTATCTCTCGGGCCTGATTATGATAGTAAACATAGAGTACAGCCTGCCATGCAGTCTCAATTCTAGATGGAACTCTGTAGCATTATGAATATCATCCTTACTGACATCACCATCATCACATTGTAAAAACTGTGCCAGCTTCTTTGGCCACTGAGGTGACACAGTGTATGCGACGGGAAAAAAATAAAGGTTACTTCCCTGAGTGCAATGATCCTAAAAAAAATTTTTTTTTCATTACAACAGCAGCAAGAGAGAGGACACAGGCACCATCCTCATAACCTTTGACCTGAGAACAGTTGAGGTCTCTACCACCTCACTCCCCTATCACTTCAGGATTATGGATAAACTGATTTTCCTCTTTCATTTTCCTCTTTCATTTTCTTTTTTCAAATTTCTTAAAACTACGGCCAACCTTTCAAGACAGTGTTTGGAGTTCCTGGCAGTCGCATGTCCAGACTTGCTGTGAAGGAAGTGCGGTGAATCCGACAGTCAGCGGATCTTCGGAGTTCCTGAAGGTGGAGGGTGGTGAGGAGAGACAGAATGAAGGGAGAGGATGGTGAGGATGAGGTGTAGTGATACTCAAAGTCTGGACTAACATGTTCTTATGTCGCTCTATTCCCAGCAAGTATGGCAGTTGGATGAAGTTAGCAGACCTGTGGACAGAATAATGTAGCATGTGATCGAAGATACAGACCTGGGACAGAATAATTAGACATGTCATAAAAACAAATATGGCCAGTTCGATAAGATTAACAGACCTGTGGACAGTATAATGTAGACATGTCATTAAACAACAAATATGGCCAGTTCGATGAAGATTAACAGACCTGTGGACAGAATGTAGACATGTCAATAAATAACAAATATGGCCAGTTGGATGAAGATTAACAGACCTGTGGACAGTATAATGTAGACATATCAATAAACAACAAATATGGCCAGTTCGATGAAGATTAACAGACCTGTGGACAGTATAATGTAGACATGTCAATAACAAACAATTTGTCCAAGTGGATGCATATCATCATTAACATTACTGATATAGTGTTGCCTCTAGACATGGTACTCTGCGTCACGTAAAAGAATTGCATTGGCATAGTGCAGCTAAGCCTTTTTTCTACCAAGTGTGTCATTTTGTTTAGACTGGATTTTCCATGGAATTTTGCCATGGACAAATCTTTGTTGCCATGGATTCTTTACTTTCACTGAATGTATGCTAAGATTCGGGTAATAAGGTGTTCTGAAGTATGAGGGACTCGGTTTTTCATCCAAAAGACCAGCACTCATACCGTTCGTCAGGATTTACTGTGTAAATTAACACAGCTACTATGATTCATCATCCTTTGCATGAGTATGATCTGGAGTGAGTCTGTGGTAAAATCAAGACAAGAATTCAACAATTGGGAAAGTGAAGTTCTTTTGGAAGTCTCAGGCAGATATGTTTAAAGATTTTCAAGATGATTAATTAATTACTGGATTAGTCACAGTCGGTATTTCAACCATGATTAATTAATTACTGGATTAGTCACAGTGGGTATTACACCCATTCATGTTTTTTCATGATGATAATACTTGCAGTCTGTGGCAAATTACAAACCAGAATTCCAACTATAATGATACATTGATAGAAGTTAAAATGGTTTTATGGCTATTATGTGTGTGTTTTAAAAAAAATCATTAGATCATTTAATTATTAGTTTAATTATTACAACTATTATCATTGATCATATTTTTTGTGATAATACCAAGTGTGTGTGTGGCACATTATAAGCCAGAATTCCAGCTATTATGCAACTTATAATGTTTTAAAATTCTAACAAAGGGTTTTTCTAGTTAAGTACTAGGCTAATTACTGGACTAATTACCGAAGCTACATGGCTAATCATAGTTTTTCATGATGAGTAGTAGCCTACTTGGAGTCTGCAAGTGGCAAATTATAAGCCAGAATTTCTATGATGGAAGTTAAAAAGGTAACAGGACTGTTATATATACTATTTTTATGCTTGTTAAGTTGATAGATTAATTACTGGATTAATTACCACAGCTATTATGACCAATCATATTTTCCATGATGAATGATACCTAGAGTATATTTGTAGCAAATTACATGCCACAATTACAGCTATTGTAGACGTTACTGTGTTTTTTGGACTCTCACACACTTTTTTAAAGCTCGTTAAAGTGATTAAGTATTAATTACTGGGCTAATTATCTTAACCATTATGACTAATCTTAGTTTTTCATGATGAGTAATACCTGAAGCCAGAATTTTGGCTATCATGGAAGTTGTAATGATTTTAGTACCTTCACATGTATTTTCTTAAAAGCTCATTTAGTTAATTAAATTAATCATCAGTAATTAGTGCACAGTTTCATCAACTTGTGAATACTTTAGTTGTCTTGTGCTTGTAAAGACCTTTCTGGTAATACTCAGTTTTTGGTTCTTGGCTCAGTCTGACCAAAGTTATGTAACGTTATATTCACAAAATCAAGAAAACTGGTCTCAGTTTCTGCTATGTGAGATATGTAAAAAATGGCCGAAATTTTTTATTATTTCAAAAATTTGTAACTTTCGTTACAGTCGACCAAATGAAAAGCTTTTTATACCATTGTAAAACTACATTTTTGTCTTTTCAGTGGTACCAATTATATAATTATTTTCAAAAAATGAAAAATTTTGTCACATACCTACTACATGTATGTGTGGTGTGTGTGTGTGTGTGTGTGTGTGTGTGGTGTGTGTGTGTGTGTTGTGTGTGTGTGTTGTGTGTGTGTGTGTGTGTGTGTGTGTGTGTTCAAAACACAAAGTGGGTTATCAATTCAAATGCGATTTCGCATGCCAAAGTAACGTAGACAGCGCCTAAACAGATTGAAAATGGCGGCCGTTGTTTGCGTCCCATATTGATAACGATGACTATCATAGAGAGGTCAATCAAATGAATAAGGATTTGTATTTAGGCCTATACTTTGTTGATTATACCAAGGCTTTCGATCGGGTAAAACATGAAGAATTGATCAACCAAATAGAAAGACTCAATATTGATGGAAGAGATCTATGAATAATCAGAAATATGTATTGGGAACAAACAGCTGCAATGAGAATAGAAAACGACATGAGCTCTTTCCAAAATAAAAAGGGGAGTCAGACAGGGTTGTGTTTTGTCACCAGATCTGTTTTCACTTTACAGCGAAAACATCATGAGAAACCTAGAAGAATACCCTGGATTAAAGGTTGGAGGAAAAATGATAAACAACATTCGATATGCAGATGACACCGTGCTAATTGCAGAAAATGAAAGGGACCTACAAAACCTTGTGAATGTACTAGAAATAGAAAGCAAAGGCAAGGGGTTGGAACTAAACAACAAGAAGACTGAAGTCATGGTGATCAGTAAAAAACATGAAATCCCCTCCTGCAAAATAACTGCAAACGGCACAACCTTGAGACAGGCTCATCATCATCATAAAGTGCCTTGCCACATGGCATTAGCGATCATGGCCTTCCATCTGTTTCTATCCCTTATTGCCGCAAGCACCTCTTCCACCCACTCTGTCTTCAACCATTCTGCAAGTTCGTCCAATATTTTCTCCCTTGGTCTACCTGGTGCTCTCTTTCCCTCCAGCTTTCCTGCATCTGGCCATAATGTGTCTTGGGAAAGTACAATAGTGGTTTTCCGTTGCCTTCCATTGGTTTGTTTATGGTCTCTCTGCTAGCCTTTGTCGTTCCCACGACAACCTACAAGGCAGTAGGGCGATTTTTTTACAGGGTTTACTCCCTTGGCCTTATTCTCTCCCGAGATGTCCACAAGGCAGTGGAGCTAAAATTTTACCCTGGGGGTCTGGTTCGTGGGCACCAGGACATATCCACACGCCGGTGGGCCTGCATGCTGCACGTCTGGGGGCCAGACCTCCTCCGAGTCCCTCGAGATTTAGCCTGAGTCCATCAGGTGCTCAGTTACCACATGTCGCCACGAGGAGGCATAACATAGGCTTGCTGATGGACAGGCTATGTACTGACAGAGAGAGACTTACGCATTCTGCTCTCCTTTTTGCATAGCTGCAAGCAGCAGAGCTAGCCAGCGGTGCAGGCTGAAAGTGAGAGGTGACAACCACGCAGTCACTAGCCAACACACTAGATGCATCACATCAGACAGGTTGATAAGTTTAAATATCTGGGAACGATCATTGCACCAGACGGCAGATGTACATCAGGAATAGCCAGCAGAATCGGCTAAGCCAAAACAGCATTCAAGAAGATGAAAAGCATTCTTACTAACAATTGCCTATCAATTAACATCAGGAGAAAAGTTCTTGACTGTTATAGAGAACCGATATGTTATACGGCTGTGAGGTGTGGACAGTCAACAAGCAAAGCCAGAACAAGACTGAGGCAGCCGAGATGTGGTTTCTAAGAAGTATGTTGAGAGTTGCATGGACAACAAAGAAAACAAACGAGACAGTTTTGATGGAGGCAGACACAAGAACATCATTGATAAGAAAGATTAGGAAAAGACAGGCAACATTTATAGACCATTTTATGAAGAAAAGGGAATTAGAGCACTTGGTCACAACAGGAAAGGTGTTGCTCAAATCTTCTGACCAGCACTGCTGGTTTCTGTATCTCTCAGGCCTGGTTGATGCCAGGATATATTATGATAATAAACATAGAGTACAGCCCTGTCACACAGTCTCAGTCCTAGATGGCTCATGGCATCATGATATCTCATTGTCATCATTATCGTCATCACATCGTAAAAACTGTACCAGCTTCTGTGGCGTAGAAAATGGGAACACACACACAAAAACCAAAAAGATGAGCATGAAGGAAATCCGCCTTAGTGCAATGACCCTAAATAGGAAAAAGATAAATAAAAAATGAATAAATAGGTAGGTAAATGAATGAATAATAAATAACAATAAAACACACACACACACACACACACACACACACACACACACACACACACACACACACACACACACACACACACACACACACACACACACACACACACACACACACATCACTAATGCCAGAAAACAGTAATCACACGAATAAACAAAATAATACAAACAATACAGTGTATCACATAAACAAAACAAGAACAGAAAATATGGTTTATTAATAGTAAAGACATGGAGCACTTTAGTGATTTTGTTACAAATAGTGTTATGGTTTATTATTGATATAGATATGGGGAGTTCTGGGGGTTTTGTTACAGTCGTTATGGTTTATTATTGATACAGATATGAGTATTCTGGTGGTTTTGTTACAGTCAGTTATGGTTTATTATTGATACAGATATAGAGTATTCTGGTGGTTTTGTTACAGTGTGTTATGGTTTATTATTGATATAAGCTACGCACAAAAAGTTAAGGATCACTTGCACAAAAATTCATTACTTTCAAAATAAGAAAGCCAATGCGTTGAAGTTTGGCAAACATTTAATTCCATGCTTTAGTGATAACGATACACAATTGCCTTCAATTTCGAGCAATCGTTTGGTGTGTACATTTGATCAAAGTGGGTACGTATCGAAATTTGATTTCCCAAAGTCATTGAAATCACAAGACAGGGCATTCTGATGCTCCCAAAAGTTCAGTAATGCGTGTAACTGCCATGGCTGTTCTGGCACTCGACGCAGCGAGTCCTCATCGAGTTGACCAGGTTGGTGAAGATCCTCTGTGGAAGCGCCTGCCACTCAGCCTGCAGCATCTGGTAGAGGTGTTGGGCATCCCTGGGAGGGGGGTGGTTGCTCCTCACTTTGCGATCCAGCTCATCCCAGAGGTTCTCAATCGGGTTGAGATCGGGACTGCATGCTGGCCACTCCATTCTGTTGACTCCAGACTGCTGCAGGGAAGTCGTTGACCACCCTTGCCCTGTGGGGGCGAGCGTTGTCATCCTGGTAGACAGCCGTCGGTCCCATCTGCTGCAGTGTAGGCACAGCCAGCGGTCGAAGGATCTCATCCCGGTATCAGAGGCCAGTCAGGTTACCCTGTACATGATACAAGGGTGTTCTGTGGTGAAGGCTGAAGGCCCCCCAGACCATTACAGAACCTCCACCAAAGGCCACCTTTTCTTGGACAGTGGTGTCAATAAAGCGTTGCCCTGGGCGCCTCCAGACCCTCAGTCGGCCGTCGTTGTGGTTCATGGTGAAGCGTGATTCATCACTGAACAGGACCTGGGACCATTGCTGACGTGTCCACCTCACGTGACGTCTGCAGAAGGCGCGGCGTGCTGCCCTATGGGCTGGAGTTAAGCGTGGCCGTACAGCTGGGCGACGAGAACGGAGGTTAAACCCATGAACGCGGTTCCGTATGGTCTGCTGGCTGTTGTTGATGTTAGTAGCCACCCTCAGCTGCCTTCGAATGATGCTGGAAGAGGCTGTTCTTGTCTGCAGGGCTTGTCGTTCAATGAGACGATCTTCACGTGGGTTTGTCTTCTTCGGTCGACCAGATCTGCACCTTTCATGGACCCTCCCAGTGGCTGTGAAGCGTTGAATCAGTCTGACAATGACCGAGATGGACACCTGAAGTCGCCTGGCCACTTCTCGCTTGGGAACACCATCTTGGAACCATGCAACAGCTCATCCCCTCTCAAACTCGCTCAATTTTCGTCGTGGAGGCATTGTCAGATCAGGCCTACTACTGGTGGAATGTCTTCTTATAAAGCCAAGCAAGAGACAGCATCTCACACATAAACAGCAGTGCTTGCACGTGCATAATGGTTTTTCCATCTGGCTTGTGCAATGTGTTCAGGCAGAACGGTCCAAAACAAGGTCCTTTTTCGCAAGTTTCCGCTTTTCCGTTTGCGGCCAAGCTCAGGTAGAAAGAAACTCTAGGGAGAGCTAGACAACAGAAGGTCTTCAGAGAAGTAACCCCCTTTAGACAAGTGTTTCGGCCCTGAATTCCTTACACTCTCGGGGGGCCGGGCCACATCCAGGTCATGACTCCTGGATGCCCTTCTGCTGTTGTCTATTTTTTTTTTTTTTTTTTTTTTTTTTTCCCACGCCGGGGATCGAACCTGGGCGATTCTGCGCTTCAGAACTGCGGTACGCGGTTTTACCAATGTGCTAACGGGGCACACATCATCTGTAGGGAATTTAATCCTTATGAAGTTCACTTTTTTGGTTCCTCCTTGCCCAGATCCAGCTTGAGCTCCTTTCTGCTGCCTCTGCTATCGCTTTAAGGGCTCTAGTCCTCTTCTTCCCAGAAATGGCGAGTTGTTTCATGAGATCATAAGCGGAGGTGCCCACAAACCCTCTTGCCCCGACCTCTATGGCGAAGATTTTGACCCGCAGACCTGCTTTCTTCAGGGTGCTGGCAAGACCGGCGTATTTTTCGGTCTTGTAGATATGTGCTTCTTCCATTCTGCTTTCGTATGGCACAGTGAGTTCTATCAGAATCACTTGTTTCGAGGAGTCAGAGTGGAGAGCGATGTCTGGTCTCATGCCTGTCTTGCTGATGACATCTGGGTAATTTCTCCACTCTGGGAGGTCTGCTGTACACTCCCAGTCGACTGCTCCATCCAGAAGACCCTTTGGCAATGTGCTGGTTGTCATAGCCCTTTCGGGCCAGACCTGTTTCCCTCCTGCTTTGTAGAACGTTGTCATAGCAATTGGTGCGTTTGGGGTCATGGTTTTTTCGCTAACCACATCTGTGATCACTTTCAGAACTTGGTTGTGCCTCCATGTATACCTTCCTTGGGCTAGCGCTACTTTGCAAGAGCTTAGGACATGTTCCACTGTTTGTTTCTTCTGACAGAGCGGACATGCTGGGTCGTCTGCTTTCCCCCATTTCACTAAGTTTGCATTCGAGGGGAGCAGGTCATATACAGATCTGAGGAGGAAGCTTATCCTTAGAGGAGCCATGTGCCACATATCGTTCCAGCTGAGACTTCTTTGGAGTGCACTGTCCCATGTTGTCCATTGCCCCTGTTGACCTTGCTGGACTGCCTTCTGCACTCTTTTGACATCTTCTTCTTCCTTCAACTCCTGTATGATCATGTCTCTTTTTTCCTTCCCTTTGGCTTTGGACCACCACTGCATTTTTGTTGCTCCCAGTCCCTGTCTGTTGGTTTGCGTGTGTCCAATTATTTCTTTGATGCTGAGGTTTCTCTTGGCATTGTTTACAGCCTCTTGGACTTTCCACTTTCTGCCAGTTCTCAGCTTTGGATGAACTGCTCTCACGATATTGTCCTCCGATTCCTCCAGCATGCTCAACAGTCTTGCTTTTCCAACTTTGTATTCCTCCACTATGGATTTCAGAGGTAGCTTCAGCATTGCTTGACGACAGTAGAATGCAACATCAGTGAGACCAGGTGGGACACCGAGCCATTTTCTTGTGTATTTGTTGATTTTGGCTTCCATTGCTTCGACTGTGCTGGTGCAAATGTCATAGATTAGCAGTGGCCACAGCAGCTTTGGTATCAGCATGAACTGTAGACACCAGACTTTGTATTTGCCTGGCAGTCCGCAGTTATCTATTTTCTTCAGGCCTTCTTCTGCTGTTTGCTTGGTTTCACATCCCCTTTGTGTGTCTTTCAGGGAGTCATCATACCATCTTCCGAGACTTTTTACTGGCTCTTCTGTGACAGTGGGGATGGCTTGGTTGGCTACCATTAATTTGACTGAATCTGCCACTTTTCCTTTTCGCAGTGAGAGACTTCGGGATTTCTTAGGTTTGAACCTCATTCTTGAAGAGGCCACCAGCTCATCCAGCTGCTTTATGATTTGGTGTGTCTCTTCCTCATCCGTGGACAAGACTGTTGTGTCATCCATGAAAGCTTTCAGAGGAGGCATCTGGTATCCATCTCCCAGATTCACTGGACCTGAACTCTTCATTGCAGCTTTCAAGATGACTTCCATTGCCAACACGAACAGTATGGGAGAGATTGCACAGCCCATTGCAATGCCCACCTCTAGGTCTATCCAGTCCGTGGTGTATTCTTTGGTAGAGAACCGCATTGAGAACCCTTGGAAATACTTCCTCAGCATTGTTCGGATGTTTTCTGGGATGTGATACATTTCAAGAGCCAGCTGGATCATATTGTGTGGAACTGATCCATATGCATTCGCCAGATCAAGCCAAACTACGTCAATGTCTCTCTTCTCTGTTCTTGCTTTTTGGATGGCATCCCAAATCAATGTGGCATGTTCCAAGCATCCAGGCATTCCTGGTATGCCTCCCTTTTGGACTGACATATCCAGATACTTGTTTTCAGTCAGGTATTTTGTCAATCTTGCTGCCATAACAGAGAAGAAGATTTTCCCCTCGACGTTCAGAAGTGATATTGGCCTGAACTGATTGATGCTGCTGGAGTTCTGCTCCTTCGGAATGTACACTCCTTCAGCTCTCATCCATTGGTCGCTGATCTTCTGGTTCCTCCATGCTGATCGAATCATCTTGTGGAGCCACTCGAGCACTTTTGGGCATTTCTTGTAGAGCAGGTATGGTATTCCGTTTGGTCCAGGTGCTGACTTGGCTCTGGCTTTCTTTACTACGTTCTTCACTTCATCCAGTGTTGGTGGTTTGTTATTGAATTTTCCTTCTGGCGCTGCAGGCCAAACCAGATTTTGGATTTCAAGTGGTGCCTCGCGCTGAGAATCGGAATATGTTTCCCTGAGATGCTGCTCTAGGGTTTCCTTGCCCACTGTGAGAGTCCCTGATTTGGGTTGTTCAAACAGCTTTCTTGCAAAGTCAAAGGGATCTTTGAAGAAACGATCTTGAGTCTTCTTCTTTTTGCTCTTTCTTCGCCTTGCTGATTCCACTTTGCTGAGAGCATTGTGTTTGGCCTTCAGATCTTTCCAGAGTTCCAGGAGCCCTTGCTTCTCGAATTCTGAGGCAGTTTTCATTCGCTTTTTAAGCTTCCTTTTCTCCCTCCGGATGCTCTCCATCTGTTGCTGTCTTCTGGATTTCTGGGGAGGCGTTTTTGTCTTTGGCTGCTTCACTCCATAAGTGTCCCTGCAGATAGAGTATATGATGTCTCCGTATGTGTCAAGTTTGTGTTCCAGCGTACTGTTCCCTATTAGCGCATTCAGCTTAAGGACAAGTTCCTCATCTAATTTCTCCCATTGTTCTTTTGCACCGGCAGGCGGCAAATTGAGTTTTCCACGTTTGGCGTTAAGAGCTTGTGCAAAATCCGCATCAGAACCGTCAGCGTGGATGTCCTTGTCACTATGGTTTAATTCCTGGCCTTGGTCATCCAACGTCTCACCTGCTATCGCAGTGCGCTGCTGCTGGTTCGTATGTGTCTTCAAACAGCCCATTTTTGTCCTGTGGATCTTCATGCCGCGTTTGGTGGTGAATCTCCTTCCACACGCACACGGAAATTCCAACTGGTCATTAATCATGGTCCGTTGTGCGTTTCCAGTCGTGATGGAGTCAGTGCCGATGGATTCATCATTCTCTCCCCCTTTCGGTGAATCCTGGGAGCATCTTTCATTTGGAAAACTCGTGGCATGTTATCAAAGGCAAGGTGGGAAGCCAACCCACAAAGCCCGCAGATCTAGTCTTTCCCAGTGTCCTTCGGTCTTTCCCGAATGTCCTCCGAACTATTCCCGGAAGTCAATGGACTGACCATGTGCAGGTAGAAAGAAACTCTAGGGAGAGCTAGACAACAGAAGGTCTTCAGAGAAGTAACCCCCTCAGTAGTAGAGAATCCCGTGCAATTTTCGCACTAACACAACATCGCCCACTTAGAGCTGAACAAGAATTCATAACAATTTGGCTGGACTGAGAAATAAATAACAGTAGCGAACTGAGTTTATTACGCACCTGTTTTCTCATAGTGATCCTTAACTTTTTGTGCGTAGCTTAGATATGGAGGACTCTGGTGGTTTTGTTAAAGTGTGTTATGGTTTATTATTGATATAGATGTGGAGCATTCTGGTGGTTTTGTTACAGTGTGTTATGGTTTATTATTGATATAGATATGGAGTATTCTGGTGGTTTTGCTACAGTGTGTTATGGTTTATTATTGATATAGATATGGAGTATTCTGGTGGTTTTGTTACAGTGTGTTATGGTTTATTATTGATATAGATATGGAGCATTATATTGTTTATCAAATATATAGATATGGAGCATTATGGTTTGTTATTGATATAGATTTGGAGCATTATGGTTTATTATTGATACAGATATGGAGCATTATGGTTTATTATGATATAGATGTGGAGCATTATGGTTTATTATTGATATAGATATGGAGGATTATGGTTTATTATTGATATAGATTTGGAGCATTATGGTTTATTATTGATATAGATGTGGAGCATTATGATTTATTATTGATACAGATGTAGAGCATTATGGTTGTTATTGAAATAGATATGGAGCATTATGGTTTATTATTGACATAGATGTAGAGCTTATGGTTTATTATTGATACAGACATGGAGCATTATGGTTTATTATTGATATAGATGTGGAACATTATGGTTTATTATTGATACAGATAAGGAGCATTATGGTTTATTATTGATATAGATGTGTATCATTATGGTTTATTATTGATATAGATGTGGAGCATCATGGTTTATTATTGATATAGATATGGAGCGTTATGGTTGTTATTGATATAGATGTGGAGCGTTATGGTTTATTATTGATATAGATATGGAGCATTATGGTTGTTATTGATATAGATATGGAGCGTTGTGGTTTATTATTGATATAGATGTGGAGCATTATGGTTTATTATTGATATAGATATGGAGCATTATGGTTTATTATTGATATAGATATGGAGTATTTATGGTTTATTAGTGATATAGATTTGGAGCATTATGGTTAATTATTGATATAGGTATGGAGCATTATGGTTATTTTTGATATAGATGAGGAGCATTTTGGTTTATTATTGATATAGATATGGAGCATTATGGTTTATTATTGATATAGATATGGAGCGTTATGGTTGTTATTGATATAGATATGGAGCATTATGGTTTATTATTGATATAGATATGGAGCATTATGGTTGTTATTGATATAGATAAGGAGCGCTATGGTTTATTATTGATATAGATGTGGAGCATTATGGTTTATATTGATATAGATGTGGAGCATTTTGGTTTATTATTGATATAGATGTGGAGCATTATGGTTTATTATTGATATAGATGTGGAGCGTTATGGTTTATTATTGATATAGATGTGGAGCATTATGGTTTATTATTGATATAGATGTGGAGCATTATGGTTTATTATTGATATAGATGTGGAGCATTATGGTTTATATAATGCTACCAATTTTGAAGAACAAGGTCTCCCAACAGTGTAAAAATCGCTACTCACAGTTCCGTAGCTTTCGATGGCGTTCTCGCCATCTTCGTCAGCGCTCTAATGCTGTCTGCGTGAATCTCTACTCAGATCTCGCGAACATGGGATGAACCCAGTTCACGAGATCGAATCAGAGAATGGTACACCGGGGGCAGGGTGTAACGGCCCCGGTCCCTGTTGAGCGGGGGGTTGGTGGCTGCGATGTAGATGGCCTCCTTGACTCCTCGCTGGAACCACTTATTTTCTCTGTCCAGGATGTTGACATTGTCCGCACTGAATTGATGTTTTTCGGCGTGTAGGTGAGCTCCTACTGGAGAAGAGTCCCTCTTGTGTTCTGTTAGTCTCTTCTGAAGGGGGCGTTCAGTTTCACCGACATAATGTTGGTTACAGTCCTGGCAGTCTATTCTGTATATAATGCCAGCTTTGTCGAGTTTGCTGGTTTTGTCCTTGGGGGTGACCAGCTGGCTGCGTATGGTGTTGGAAGGTTTGGAATGTACAGCCACCCCCAGTTTTCTGATCATTTTCTGAGCATTATGGTTGTTATTGATATACATATCGAGCGTTATGGTTTATTATTGATATAGATATGGAGCATTATGGTTTATTATTGATATAGATGAGGAGCATTATGGTTGTTATTGATATAGATATGGAGCATTATGGTTTATTATTGATATAGATATGGAGCATTATGGTTGTTATTGATATAGATAAGGAGCGTTATGGTTTATTATTGATATAGATGTGGAGCATTATGGTTTATATTGATATAGATGTGGAGCATTATGGTCTATTATTGATATAGATGTGGAGGTTATGGTTTATTATTGATATAGATGTGGAGCATTATGGTTTATTATTGATATAGATGTGGAGCATTATGGTTTATTATTGACATAGATATGGAGCACTATGGTTTATTATTGATATAGATATGGAGCGTTATGGTTTATTATTGATACAGATATGGAGCATTATGGTTTATTATTGATATAGATGTGGAGCATTATGGTTTATTATTGATATAGATATGGAGCATTATGGTTTATTATTGATATACATATGGAGCGTTATGGTTTATTATTGATATACATATGGAGCGTTATGGTTTATTATTGATGTACATATGGAGCACTATGGTTTATTATTGATATAAATGTGGAGTATTATGGTTGTTATTGATACAGATATGGAGTATTATGGTTTATTATTGATATAGATATGGATCATTATGGTTGTTATTGATATTTATATGGAGCATTATGGTTTATTATTGATGTAGATGTAGAACATTATGGTTTTTTATTGATATAGATATGGAGCATTATTGTTGTTATTGATATAGATGTGGAGCATTATGGTTTATTATTGATATAGATATATGGAGCATTATGGTTTATTATTGATATATATATGGAGCATTATGGTTTATTATTGATACAGATATTTAGCATTGTTTATTATTGATACAGATATGGAGTATTATGGATTATTATTGATATAGATATGGAGCATTATGGTTTATTGTTGATACATATATTTAGCATTATGGTTTATTATTGATAGATATGGAGCATTATGGTTTATTATTGATACAGATATTTATCATTATGGTTTATTATTGATATAGATATGGAGCATTATGGTTTCTTATTGATATAGATAAGGAGCATTATGGTTTCTTATTGATAGAGATAAGGAGCATTATGGTTTATTATTGATATAGATATGGAGCATTATGGTTTATTATTGATATAGATATGGAGCATTATGGTTTATTATTGATATATAGATATGGAGCATTATGGTTTATTATTGATATAGATATGGAGCATTTATGGTTTATTTTTTATATAGATTTGGAGCATTATGGTTTATTATTGATATAGGTATGGAGCATTATGGTTTATTATTGATATAGATATGGAGTATTATGGTTTATTATTGATATAGATGTGGAGCGTTATGGTTTATTATTGATATAGATGTGGAGCATTTATGGTTGTTATTGATGTAGATATGGAGTATTATGGTTTATTATTGATACAGATATGGAGCGTTATGGTTTATTATTGATATAGATATGGAGCATTATGGTTTATTATTGATATAGATATGGAGCACTCTTTTTTAACATTGATATAGATATGGAGCACTCTTTTTTAACATTGATATAGATATGGAGCATTATGGTTTATTATTGATACAGATATGGAGCATTATGGTTTATTCATTGATACAGATATGGAGTATTATGGTTTATTATTGATATAGATATGGAGCGTTATGGTTTATCTTTGATATAGATATGGAGCATTATGCTTTATTATTGATATAGATATGGAGCATTATAGTTTATTATTGATATAGAAGAGGAGTATTATGGTTTATTATTGATATAGATTTGGAGCATTATGGTTTATTTTTGATACAGATATGGAGCATTGTGGTTTATCATTGATATAGATATGGAGCATTTTGGTTTATCATTGATATAGATATGGAGCATTATGGTGATTATTGATATAGATATGGAGCATTATGGTTTATTATTGATATAGATTTGGAGTATTATGGTTTATTATTGATATAGATATGGAGCATTATGGTTTATTATTGATATAGATATGGAGCATTATAGTTTACTATTGATATAGATATGGAGCATTATGGTTTATTATTGATATAGATATCGAGCATTATGGTTTATTATTGATACAGATATGGAGCATTATGGTTTATTATTGATATAGATGTGGAGCATTATGGTTATTATTGATATAGATATGGAGATTATGGTTTATTATTGATATAGATGTGGAGCATTATGGTTATTATTGATATAGATATAGAGCATTTCTGTGGTGTTGTTACATACTGTGTGATATGATTGCAGAAATCAAAGTGAGGGCGCCCGATGAACTCCAGTACTTCAGGATTGGATCCAAGACCTTCCGTCGTATCAAAGACCTAAATCATCTGTTGACTGAGAAGGGGATCTGTTGTGACTATGTATATATATATATATATATATATATATATATATATATATATATATATATATATATATATATATATATATATTATATATATCTAATGACTACCGTACTAAACGCATCTCTCAGTAAAATGGCTACTCACTTGCGTAGCTTTCATCGGCGATCCGGCCAACTTCTTCAGCGCAACTGCTGGGTTGAGAACTGGCTTCAGTGCTCACCGCCGTGAGCGAACTCATGACAGTGCGACTGAATAAGTGAGGAGTACACCGATGGCAGGTTGTGTCCGCCCCAGTCACGGTTGAGGGTGTGGTTCCTTGCGGCGATGTAGACTGCCTCCTTTACTCCCCTCTGGAACCATCCTGCTTCTTTGTGTGTATGTATTTTTGTTTGTTTGTTGTTTTTTCCTCTCTGTTTTTGGTCTGTTTTTGGTGCTGTGATTCCACGTGTATTTGTATATATATGAGTAGGCTTTTATGTTTGTGCCACTTTTACCCCGCTATTTTGGTGGCCTTCCCTGTGAGGATGCTAGGGACTCAGTGTAAGAAGCATCTTCTGGAATTCTGTGCTTGAAATGTTCTTTTCTGTCACTCTTTTTTTCTGCCAAGCTCCTTTTGCTTTCTGTCATCTCTCCCTTTCATTTTCTGCCTTGCTGTGCCATTCACCTGAATGTGTTCTGCAAAATCTTAAATACTTTATCTTAAGATTAATAATTGGGTACCTGTATGAAGTGCATTTTTTGCCTGTAAGGAAATGTGATGTGTGTATTAAATGTATTTTTGCCTGTAAGGAAATATAATGTGTGTATTAAATGTATTG
This sequence comes from Monoplex corrugatus, assembly GCA_030674185.1. NCBI lineage: Eukaryota > Metazoa > Mollusca > Gastropoda > Littorinimorpha > Ranellidae > Monoplex > Monoplex corrugatus. The sequence goes on along the minus strand of JAPXFY010000031.1, from coordinate 49,790,822 downwards.
TTTGACTGTAAGGAAATGTGATGTGTGTATTAAATGTATTTTTTGACTGTAAGGAAATATGATGTGTGTATTAAATGTATTGTTTGACTGTAAGGAAATGTGATGTGTGTATTAAATGTATTGTTTGACTGTAAGGAAATGTGATGCGTGTATTAAATGTATTTTTTGACTGTAAGGAAATGTGATATGTATATTAAATGTATTGTTTGACTGTAAAGAAATGTGATGTGTGTATTAAATGTATTGTTTGACTGTAAGGAAATGTGATGTGTGTATTAAATGTATTGTTTGACTGTAAGGAAATGTGATGTGTGTATTAAATGTATTGTTTGACTGTAAGGAAATGTGATGTGTGTATTAAATGTATTGTTTGACTGTAAGGAAATGTGATGTGTGTATTAAATGTATTGTTTGACTGTAAGGAAATGTGATGTGTGTATTAAATGTATTGTTTGACTGTAAGGAAATATGACATGTGTATTAAATGCATTTTTGCCTGTAAGGAAATATGATGTGCAGGAACTATTTTAGGTAAGTTAGGTCATTTATATGTTTCCCTGTCCTTGTTTGTATGTAGGTATGTTTTTGAATCCCCTTGGTGAAAACATGGATGGCGCAGTTGATGCCAGGGGTGTATCCTTAGATTACATTTGTGAATACATTGATATTTCTGCTTGATTTTCTTTTCCAGATGTTTTTTATTCCCTCTAGTGATGTACTTTTTGAGATGGCTGTAGCTCTGATATGGCTTTGCGCAGTTGGCTGCAACAATTAACAATTTAGGCAGCCATTTTGAGGTTGTGCATGCTGTTGTAAATGGAAATAGCTCACAGGATCTTTAACATGCGTATAAGGCTCTGACTGGCACTTATCTAGAATTGAGTGTAGGCCTACTATGGGGACCTCGCCAGTTCCTGGGTTTATGTGCAGGCTTAAGGTTTGTGCCATGATCACCATACACATGGCACCTGTGACGTTAGTGCATATGGAATTCATTCTGAGCGCAGAGACATCATCTTGAGAAACTGAAAACTGAAAGTGGGGAGACTGGTACCACAGAGCCTGGTCTCCTTCACTCTACAGATGTGTCACCGAGGGTGCTATGTAGATTTCCAGACTTAATGCAGGTGTCTGTGTCTCTCACGCCTGGTTGACACCAGGGTATGTAATGAGAGTAAGTGTAGGGTACAGCCCTGTCACCCAGTCTTAATCTGGCATGGAAATGTACAACATCATTGCTATCATCTTCATTCTCATCATCAAACCCATTTAAAAAAATTGTCCCAGGTTCTGTGGTCCTTCATGCCCTGTTGTCATGGTGACCATGGTTTCAAGAGTTTGAAGGTGTGTTGTAGAACTGAAATGAATTGTGTAGAACATATTGACACAGGTGGTGTGTTGTAGAACTGAAATGAATTGTGTAGAACATATTGACACAGGTGTGTTGTAGAACTGATGGAGAACAAAAGTGGGGTGGTGACACAGGAGGTGTGGTGGAGAACGGAAATGAATGGCTTAGGGATTTGTGACACAGGAGGCGTGTGGAGAACGGAAATGAATGGCTAAAGGATTTGTGACACAGGAGGCGTGTGGAGAACGGAAATGAATCATGCAAGGGGAAGTGACACAGGAGGTGTGTTGGAGAACAGAAGTCAGTGATAAGGGGGGGGGGGGGGTGTGTAGCGACACAGATATGTTGGAGAACTGAAATAAGTGGTATAAGTGCATAGTGACACAGGAGGTGTATTGGAAAACTGAACTGAGTGGTGTAGGGGTACTGACACAGGAGGTGTGATAGAGAACTGAACTGAGTGGTGTAGGGGTACTGACACAGGAGGTGTGTTGGAAAACTGAACTGAGTGGTGTAGGGGGTACTGACAGAGGAGGTGTGATAGAGAACTGAACTGAGTGGTGTAGGGGTACTGACACAGGAGGTGTGTTGGAAAACTGAACTGAGTGGTGTAGGGGGTACTGACACAGGTGTGTTGGAGAGCTGAACTGAGTGGTGTAGGGGTAGTGACACAGGAGGTGCGTTGGAAAACTGAACTGAGTGGTGTAGGGGTACTGACACAGGAGGTGCGATAGAGAACTGAACTGAGTGATGTAGGGGTACTGACACAGGAGGTGTGTTGGAAAACTGAACTGAGTGGTGTAGGGGGTACTGACACAGGAGGTGTGATAGAGAACTGAACTGAGTGGTGTAGGGGTACTGACACAGGTGTGATGGAGAACTGAACTGAGTGGTGTAGGGGGTACTGACACAGGTGTGTTGGAGAGCTGAACTGAGTGGTGTAGGGGTACTGACACAGGAGGTGTGATAGAGAACTGAACTGAGTGGTGTAGGGGTAGTGACACAGGAGTGTGTGTTGGAAAACTGAACTGAGTGGTGTAGGGGTACTGACACAGGAGGTGTGATAGAGAACTGAACTGAGTGCTGTAGGGGGTACTGACACAGGAGGTGTGATAGAGAACTGAACTGAGTGGTGTAGGGGTACTGACACAGGAGGTGTGATAGAGAACTGAACTGAGTGGTGTAGGGGTACTGACACAGGAGGTGTGTTGGAAAACTGAACTGAGTGGTGTAGGGGTACTGACACAGGAGGTGTGATAGAGAACTGAACTGAGTGGTGTAGGGGTACTGACACAGGAGGTGTGATAGAGAACTGCTGAGTGGTGTAGGGGTACTGACACAGGAGGTGTGATAGAGAACTGAACTGAGTGGTGTAGGGGTACTGACACAGGAGGTGTGTTGGAAAACTGAACTGAGTGGTGTAGGGGTACTGACACAGGAGGTGTGATAGAGAACTGAACTGAGTGGTGTAGGGGTACTGACACAGGAGGTGTGATAGAGAACTGAACTGAGTGGTGTAGGGGTACTGACACAGGAGGTGTGTTGGAAAACTGAACTGAGTGGTGTAGGGGTACTGACACAGGAGGTGTGATAGAGAACTGAACTGAGTGGTGTAGGGGTACTGACACAGGAGGTGTGATAGAGAACTGAACTGAGTGGTGTAGGGGTACTGACACAGGAGGTGTGATAGAGAGCTGAACTGAGTGGTGTAGGGGTACTGACACAGGAGGTGTGATAGAGAGCTGAACTGAGTGGTGTAGGGGTACTGACACAGGAGGTGTGATAGAGAGCTGAACTGAGTGGTGTAGGGGTACTGACACAGGAGGTGTGATAGAGAGCTGAACTGAGTGGTGTAGGGGTACTGACACAGGAGGTGTGATAGAGAACTGAACTGAGTGGTGTAGGGGTACTGACACAGGTGTGTTGGAAAACTGAACTGAGTGGTGTAGTGGTACTGACACAGGTGTGATGGAGAACTGAACTGAGTGGTGTAGGGGTACTGACACAGGTGTGTAGGAGAGCTGAACTGAGCGGTGTTAGAGGGTAGTGACACAGGAATGGTTCATCATCATCAGGTGCCCTGCCGCATGGCGTTGGCGATCATGGACTTCCATCTGCCTCTATCTCTCGTTGCCCCTAGCATCTACCCCCACCCTCCCCGTCCCCAGCCACTCTGCAAGTCTGTCCAGCATTTTCTCCCTGGGTCTACCTGGTGCTCTCTTTCCCTCCAGCTTTCCCGTTGTGACCAGGTGTCCCAAATCCCCCTTCCTCATAAAATGGCCTATAAATGTTGCCTGTCTTTTCCTAATCTTCCTTATGAGTGATCTACTTGTGTCTGCCTCCATCAAAACTGTCTCGTTTGTTTTCTTTGCTGTCCATGGAACCTTCAACATTCTTCTTAGAAGCCACATCTCGGCTGCCTCAATCTTGTTCTGGCTTTGTTTGTTGACTGTCGACGCCTCGCATCCGTACAACAGTATTGGTTCTATATAACATTCAAGAACTCTCTTTCTGATGTTAATTGATAGGCATTTGTTGGTAAGAATGCTTGTCATCTTCTTGAATGCTGTTTTGGCTTGGCCGATTCTGCCAGCTATTTCTGATGTGCATCTGCCGTCTGATGAAATGATCGTTCCCAGGTATTTGAATTTATCAACCTGTGTCAAGGTTGTGCCATTTGCTGTTATTTTGCATGAGGGGATTTCATGTTTTTTACTGATCACCATGACTTCCGTCTTCCTGCTGTTTAGTTCAGCCCCTTACCTTTGCTTTCTATTTCTAGTATATTCACAATGTTTTGTAGGTCTCTTTCACTTTCTGCAATTAGCACGGTGTCATCTGCATATCGAATATTGTTTATTATTTTCCCTCCAACCTTTAATCCAGGGTCTTCTTTTAGATTTCTCATGTAAGCTCTTTCCAAAATATCAAAAGAGGAGTCAGACAGGGTTGTGTTTTGTCACCAGATCTGTTTTCACTTTACAGCGAAAACATTATGAGAAACAGGAATGGTTAGCAATGCAAAAACAAAAACAAAACAAAACAAAAAACAGAAAAAAAAAAAAATTCAACAACTTGATGACAGAGTAATGGAAAGACAAAGTAGTACCTCATACATGAACGTTCGTTGTGATGAAATGGTTATAACAGTTGACTCATGACTGGGTAGTTTGGGTTCAGATCCCATCAGCCCGGTGCATTGTGGGATTTTTCTGCCTTAGTAGCTCCTACACAGAGTTGACATCTACTTCAGGACGGGGCCTTGCTATGTAACATGGAGATGTCAGCTACCTCCTACACAGAGTTGGCATCTACTTCAGGACGGGGCATTGCTATGTAACATGGAGATGTCAGCTACCTCCTACACAGAGTTGACATCTACTTCAGGACGGGGCATTGCTATGTAACATGGAGATGTCAGCTACCTCCTACACAGAGTTGACATCTACTTCAGGACGGGGCATTGCTATGTAACATGGAGATGTCAGCTACCTCCTACACAGAGCTGACATCTACTTCAGGACGGGGCATTGCTATGTAACATGGAGATGTCAGCTACCTCCTACACAGAGCTGACATCTACTTCAGGACGGGGCATTGCTATGTAACATGGAGATGTCAGCTACCTCCTACACAGAGTTGACATCTACTTCAGGACGGGGCCTTGCTATGTAACATGGAGATGTCAGCTACCTCCTACACAGAGTTGAACGTTTACTTCAGGACGGGGCCTTGCTATGTAACATGGAGATGTCAGCATATACATGTATGGCATAAGTGTTCATGGCAACACACACATAATTATGTCCAGCATCAGAGTTATGGCAACACTTACATATGCAACGCACATCAACCTCAGTGTTCTGTTCAGATATAACACTGTAAAAAAAAGACAGTTGTTCATTACTTGCTCTTGTTCACTGCAACACTACAAATAAGTATGTCATGGCAACACACACATGTACAGCATCCTGTCTATTCTCGTAACAATTGTAAAAACGACAATATATTCCTTTCTTGTTATACTTCATAGCAACGCATGTTATACAAATGACAATTTATTCCTTCCTTGTTACTCTTTATAGCATCACACACGCACATATGCGCAGCATCCTCGGATTTCTGCCTAGACAGAAAGCAACTGTAGAAATGATAATTTATTCATTACTTACTAATGTTTATGGAAATACACATACAGATATGTACAGCATCCTTGGATTTCTGTCTAGATATAAAACAACTGTAGAAATGATAATTTATTCATTACTGACTAATGTTTAGGGAAATACACATACAGATATGTACAGCATCCTTGGATTTCTGTCTAGATATAAAACAACTGTAGAAATGATAATTTATTCATTACTGACTAATGTTTAGGGAAATACACATACAGATATGTACAGCATCCTTGGATTTCTGTCTAGATATAAAACAACTGTAGAAATGATAATTTATTCATTACTGACTAATGTTTAGGGAAATACACATACAGATATGTACAGCATCCTTGGATTTCTGTCTAGATATAAAACAACTGTAGAAATGATAATTTATTCATTACTGACTAATGTTTAGGGAAATACACATACAGATATGTACAGCATCCTTGGATTTCTGTCTAGATATAAAACAACTGTAGAAATGATAATTTATTCATTACTGACTAATGTTTAGGGAAATACACATACAGATATGTACAGCATCCTTGGATTTCTGTCTAGATATAAAACATCTGTAGAAATGATAATTTATTCATTACTGACTAATGTTTAGGGAAATACACATACACTATGTTTTTGTAAGAATATGTGTGCATGTGTGTGTGCGTGCGTGCGTGTTTAAGTTGTGTGTGTGTGTGTGTGTGTGTGTGTGTGTGTATGTGTGTGTGTGTGCGTGCGTGCGTGTGCTATATTTGCATGCTTGTGTGTGTGTGTTTGTGCATGCAATAGTTGTACATAAAATTATAATCAATATTATGAATGACAATAAAAACATCACAGAAAAATTGTAATCCATATACAGAAAAAAACATTGTAACTTCAGTATTACAACATTAACACCTTGACAATCAAAATTACCTTACAGATTATAATCTATTTGCATATCATTTATCACAATTTACATACAAAAAAGGTTAAGAAATTTCTTAAAGTATTTCAGTCCCTTTCCCACTCAATTTCTCCCCTAACCCCTCCTCAGCTATACACAAACATACAATGATACACACACATGCTCACTCATGCACACACACACACACGTACACACACACACACATGCACGACACACACACCTCGTTCTATAGGCCCTGATACTAAATACTATTATACAGGCAGGAGAAATTAGTCTGATGACAGACTTGCAAACAAAGGCTCTTCAGGTTAGATGAGTTTGAAAGAGGTGGGTTTTCAGGTGCTGTTTGAAGTTTGAGAAACACTTAGTTTTTCTGAGAGACAGTGGTAGAGAGTTCCATACATTTGGGCCAAAGACAGAGAAAGATTTTTTACCAAAGGTGTCTAGAGAGAAGCGAGGAACAGACAACAGTGAGGTGTCAGAAGTGTGGCGCGTTCGAGAAGGTTTATAACCCTGCAGGAGGTTGGCAAGATAGGATGGCAAGTTCTCGTGATAGATACACTGAAAGCAGAGACAGGCAACTTTATATTGAATCCTAGCCTTTACCGGGAGCCAATGAAGTGTTCTAAGCAGAGATTTTGCACTCTCACGCCTGGGCTTGCGGAGAACAAGGCGAGCCGCGTGGTTCTGTATGCGCTGAAGTTTAAATAGTTGATTGTCATGGAGACCTGCGAATAGAGAGTTACAATAGTCCAGTATAGATAGTATGAAAGAGACAGCAAGCTTGTTGGCATCATCAGTGGAAAGGAAGGGGCGAATCTTACCTATTCTGCGTAGCTGATAGTACAGAGTACGGCACAACTGTTTGACATGGGCTTCCATTGACAGTGTTTCATCCAGGTAGAAGCCAAGGTTTCTAACAGTTTGTGAGAAAGATACATCACAACCAGAGATAGACATGGGGGCATGAGTAACCTGATTGACCTTTGACTTAGTACCAGTAACAATAAGCTCAGTTTTATCATCATTCATCTTCAGCTTGTTTTCACTCATCCACTTGGAGACATCCTCTATACAGTCTCTCAGACTGCGCACAAGAGCGTCAAAATCTGATGGGGCAGAGGAGTATGCAGCTGAGTCATCCGCAAAGAAGTGGTATGAGTGACCTGACTGATGAATGATAGCGCTGAGAGGTTGTGTATACATAGTGAACAGGACAGGTCCCAAGACAGAACCTTGTGGGACACCACATTTCAGCACAGATGGGTTTGATTTGTGGCCAATGACAACAGACTGGGTACAGCCAGTCAAATAGGAGGTAAACCAGTCCAGAACCGTTCCAGAACAGCCAAAAGTGGTACGCAACCGCGTTATGAGAATGCTATGGCCTATGGTGTCAAATGCTGCTGACAAGTCAAGCAGTGACAAGCTAGACACACTCCCATTGTCTGAAGCCTGAAGGAGGTCATTGACCACACGCAATAGAGCGGTTTCTGTGCTATGGCACTTACGGTAGGCTGACTGGAATGGTTCTAGCAGGTTGTGAGATTCCAGATGCTGCAGAAGCTGTTCTAGTACAATACGTTCCAACACCTTTGATAGAAATGGTAGATTGGAAACTGGACGATAATTCTTCAAGCAGTCTGGGTCGAGATTTGCCTTCTTCAGAAGGGGCTTGACAAGAGCGTGCTTAAAGCACTGAGGCACAACACCAGATGACAAGGACTTATTCATAATATCTGTGACAATTGGAGTAATTTCATCTAGACAATCAAATAGGGTAGAGGCAGGGATAGGGTCAAGGTCACAGGACTTCTTTGGCATTTTCTTCAGTATCTCTCTCACACAACCCTCAGACAAAAGCTCAAAATTTTCTAGCTGTGTACCAGAGAACACAGCTGCATCAGTGGGACATGGTGTATCAGGGTCAAAGCTGCTTCTGATCCGTTCAATCTTTCCAACAAAAAATTCATTGAATTTATCGGGAAGAGACTCTGGGGGGATGTTAGAAAGAAGCACAGTATCTCCAGATTTTCCCAGCAACTGATCACTGAGGCGGAAGAGTTCTCTGGAACTATCAGCGCCTGCTATCTTACCACATATGTACTTTTTCTTTGCTTCACGTATCATATTTGTAACTATGTTACGCTGTTCATATGTTACATATGAACAACACACAAGATACAAATGATATGTAACAATGTTTTACTGAAGGTTTCATTGTATACATCAAAATTTAGATACTTGTGAAAATTGTGTTGTTGTTTTTTTTATTGACAAACATTGGCATATATTTGTTCCAATGAGCACTGAAGATCGATAAATGAAAAGTTGTTTTTTTTTACATTATATTGCTCAATACAAAAACACAAAAAGAATACTACTGAAGAAGATCAGGAAAAGACAAACAACACTTATAGGACATTTTATGAGGCAAAAGAGAAATTAGAGCACCTAGTCACAACAGGAAAGCTGGAGGGAAAAAAGAGCACCAGATAGACCCTAGGAAGAAGGACTGACTGGCGCATTGGATGAAGACAGAGAGGAGGTGGGAGATGTACTTGCAGCGATGAAAGATAGATTCGTATGGAGGGCCATGATCGCCAAAGGCCACGCAGCTAGCAAGGCACATGATGATGACGATGACGATGACGATGACGATGACGACGATGATGATGATGATGATGACGACGACGACGACGACAATGATGATGATGACGATGATAATGATGATGACGACGACGACGGCGATGACGACGACGGCGACGATGATGATGACGGTGATGACGACGATGACGACGATGATGATGATGACAACGATGACGACGATGATGATGATGATGACGACGACGACTTGATTATGATGATGACGACGACGACGATGACGACGACGATGATGATAATGATGATGAGACGACGACGACGACGACGATGATGATGATTATGATGATGACGACGACGACGACGACGACAACGATGATGATGACGACAACGACGATTATGATGATAATGATGATGACGACGACGACGCTGACGAAGATGACGACGATGATGATGCTGTGACGACGGACGTACGAGATGATGATAATCATGACGACGACGACGACGACGACGAGATGATGATGATGATGATGATGATGATGATGATGATGATGATGATGATGATGACTGTTCAATTCTGAATCTCATAATCAGTACATGAAATGGTATCAGCAGCTGTAGCGTCGTGGCAAGGAAGGCACTGCCAGACTGGAGACATGGGGAACGTTAATGCTGCCATCAGAGTTCCATTTACGCCAGGTACACGGCCCTGGATCCTCCATCCTCTGTGGACTTGCCAGGTGTAAGGGTGACGTTGGCGTGAGGTAGTCACGCGGAACACCTGCACAGAGTTGCTGTTTTTCACTTTGATGTTTACCGCCAAGAAGTCAGGTACCACCTACTTACCTATCTACCTATCTATCTACCTACCTCCACCCGCACTGTGTTTCTGTTTTTCACTTTGATGTTTACCGCCAAGAAGTCGTGTACTACCTACTTACCTATCTACCTATCTACCTACCTACCTACACCCGCAAAGTGTTCCTGTTTTTCACTTTGACGTTTACCATCAAGAAGGCATGGAGTATCGTCAAGAAGTCATTACTATCTAAATACCTATCTACCTACCTATACCTGCATAGTGTTGCTGTTTTTCATTTTGGTTTAAGAAGGGACAGAGAAATAGATTTAAACAAAGAGAGTGAGACAGAGACAGTGACAGTGAGACAGAGACAGAGAGCCAGAAAGACAGAGAAAGACTGAGACAGACACAGAGAAAGAGACAGAGAGAGACACAGAGACAGAGAGAGAGAGAGACAGAGACAGAGACAGAGAGACGGAAAGGGACAGAGATAAAGAAAGACAGAGACAGACACAGACAAAGAGAGAAAGAGACAGAATTAGAATCAGAAACAGAAATTTATTCAGTAAGGCCAAAGCCCCATTTGAAGGGGTGTGAAAACATTATAAACATTATACAAACACACAATATAATACATAGTCGTTCTTGGATAATAATGCATACTTAAATATTTTGAAATAATTACAATATAGGACCCGCAGTCAAACTTCAATAATACAATAGGAACATATAAATAGGTTTAACACACATACATCCAAGAATTTTAACTTAATGATAAGGCAAACTCTCTTTTCTTAAAAGCTTTACAGAAGTATGGTGCCAAATTTCTAATTGTAGGCTCATTTTTCAGAGAGAGAGAGAGAGAGAGAGAGAGACAGACAGACAGAGAAGGAGAGACAGACAGACAGACAGAGACAGAGAGAAGAGAGAGACAGAGACAGAGAGAAAGATGGAGAGAGAGAGAGAGAGAGAGAGAGAGAGAGAGAGAGAGAGAGAGAGAGAGAGAGAGAGGTAGGTGATATGCTGGTGGAAGCAATTAACAAGGCTTACAACTTTCAGCTCCACAGGAGTGGTACAATAAGCATAATTTTCTGTCTTTGTTGTTGTTGTTGTTGTTGTTATTGTTGTGTGTGTGTGTGTGTGTGTGTTTCTGTACGTGCGCGCGCGCGTGTGTGTGTGGGGCGTGCGTGCGTGCGTGAGTGTGTGTGTGTTTGTGTGTGTGTCTGTGTTTAGTAAATCTAACTGGTGCATTAAGTAGATAACTAGTTGGAGAACTAACTGGTAAACAAACTAACTGGAGAATTCAATAAATAACAAGTTGGAGAACAAACTAGTAAACAAACTAACTGGTGAATTAAGTAAATAACTAGTTGGAGAATTAAATAGTAAACAAACTAACTGGTGAATTAAGTAAATAACTAGTAAATAACTAGTTAGAGAATTAAATAGTAAACAAACTAACTGGTGAATTAAGTAAATAACTAGTTGGAGAATTAACTAGTAAACTACCTAACTGGTGAATTAAGTAAATAACTAGTTGCAGAACTAACTAGTAAACCAATTAACTGGTGAATTAAGTAAATAACTAGTTGGAGAACTAACTAGTAAACCAACTAACTGGTGAATTAAGGAAATAAATAGTTGGAGACCTAACTAACAAACTAAATCTCCAGAAATCTATCGCGCACGCACACACACGACACACGCACACACACACACACACACACACACACACACACCACACACACACACACACACACACACACACATACACACACACACACACACACACAGAGGCATATCTCTACACACACACACACACACACACACACACACACACACACACACACACACACATCAGCACCAGCATATCTCACACACACACACACACACACACACACACACACACACACACACACACACACACACACACACACACCACACACACACAACACACACACAGAGCAGCAGCAGCATACCAGTATCTACTACACCGGTTGCTGGTCGCTGTGGCGATGTCGGAGTGATGTAATCACGGGGGACACCTGCACAAAAGTTGTGTTGTTCTTTAGTTTGTCCACAAAACGTGTAGCAAACAACTCACTGGCCATTTACCAGACTCACTGTGTCCATGCCTTAACAATCAACTTTCTGACTAATAAACGAACGTTTGAATACAGCATTCAAGTAACTGACTATACAGTCAACAGCCAAAACAACAGCAATAACAACAGCAACGACAACAGTAACGACAACAACAACAGCACTAACAACAACAACAACAACAACAACAACAACAACGAGAACAACAACAGCAATAACAACAATAATAACAATAACAGATATAACAGCAACATCAGCAACATCAACAACAACAACACAACAACAACAGCAATAACAACAACAACAAAACAGCAACAACAATAACAACAACAATGACAACAATAAGAACAGCAATAACAACAAAAACAGCAACAACAACAACGAGAACAATAGCAATAACAAAAACAACAGCAACAGCAGCAACAGCAATAACAACAACCGGAATAACAACAATAACAGCAACAACAACAACAATAATAACAACAACAATGACAGTAACAACAACAGCAATACAACAATAATAACAACAACAACAATGACAACAACAACAGTGACAGCAACAACAACAATAACAACAATAACAACGACGACAATAACAGCAACAGCAATAACAACAGCAACAACAACACCAATAACAACAACAACAGTGCCATAGCACTGAAACTGCCCTGCTACACATTCTCAACAATCTCCTCCTTGCAACTGATACTGGCAAAGTCTCTCTCCTCACACTCCTTGATCTGTCTGCAGCCTTTGATACCATTGATCATGGTATTCTCCTTTCTAGACTTCATCATACTTTTGGCATCTCTGACATTGCTCTCTCCTTTTTCACTTCATATCTGTCAAACAGAAAACAAACTGTTCTCATTAATGGCACTTACTCTCAACCTGCATGCCTGACCTGTGGTGTTCCACAAGGATCTGTCCTTGGCCCTGTTCTTTTCACTCTTTACACCTCCCCCCTGTCCACCATCATCAACTCCCACTCTATAAAACACCACTTCTATGCTGATGACACCCAACTTCTAGACAGTGACATACCAGACAATATACAGCGCCTCTTGACTCGCACCACTGAGTGTTACTCGGACATTAAGAACTGGATGACATTCAATAAACTTCAGCTTAATGACGACAAGACAGAAGCTATCCTCATTGGCACCCGTCAGAAACTTTCTCAGCTGCCTCCTCTTTCTCTCCCATTATGTAACACATCAGTCCCAATTTCTGATTCAGCTAAAAACCTTGGTGTCTGCATTGACTCTACCCTCTCCATGAACAACTTTGTTTCTCAAACTGCCAGATCTTGCTACTTTCACCTCCATCGTATAAGCTTGATCAGGAAGTATCTCTCTGTGGAAACAACTGCAAAACTCGTTCTCTCCTTCATAATGTCTCGCATTGACTATTGCAATTCATTCCTGTCTGGTCTTCTTACCTCCACCATTCACATCCTACAGCGCATTCAAAACAATGCTGCACGCCTTGTACTCAAAAAGAAAAAAGCTGACCACATATCTCCTTTCCTGGCACAACTTCACTGGCTCCCTGTATCAAAGCGCATACAGTACAAACTAGACACCATGTGCTACAAAAGCCTCAATAACGCAGCCCCCCATTACCTGTCAAGCCTACTTGAGATCTATTTTCCCTCACGTACCCTCCGCTCTGCCTCCGATCCTCTGACTTTTCGCTTTCCACGCACCAAGCTCAATACCTATGGTCCACGAGCCTTCTCTGTTTCTGGTCCACTTTCCTGGAACAAACTTCCTCTCTCTGTCCGTCAGCAACCTACTTTTGTCTCCTTCAAGTCCGCTCTTAAAACTCACCTTTTCTCCTCTGCATAAAATCCTGACCTCACTCATCCCCCCTCTGTAGCCTGTCTCCACTCGGAGGGGAATCACATTGTAATATATATTTGTATATAATATGCTCTCTATAATTTTCCATTGCTTTTTTTCTTTTTCCCCATTTATAGCCATGTGTAAGTGTGTGTGTGCGCGCGTGCGTAAGTGTATGTTCAGCGCTTAGATTTGATTTTTATCGAGATTTTGCGCTATATAAATATTGTAATTATATTATTATTATTATTATTATAATAACAACATAACAACAACACAACAGCAACAACAAAAACATACCCAGAGCAGTCGCTGTACCTTTGGAGCATGCAGCTTGCAGTGGTGATGTAGGTGTTAGATAGTCACGCGGGACACCTGCACAAGTTGATGATGCTGTTCTTCAGTTTGTCAAGAGGAAATACACAACATAGAACCCTACTATATGCCTCATGGTTCAGTCCATTTACTTACTGATTACAGAGTGAGTTACTAGTTTGTCCACAAAACGTTCAGCAAACAACTCACTGGCCATTTACCAGAATCACTGTGTCCATGCCTTAACAATCAACTTTCTGACTAATAAACGATCGTTTGAATACAGCATTCAAGTAGCTGACTGTACAGTCAACAGCCAAAACAACAGCAATAACAACAATACAACAACAACAACAGTAATGACAAGAACAACAGCAATAACAACAACAACGATGACGACAGCAAGAACAAGAACAGGATCTAGGAACAACAGCAGCAACAACAGCAGCAACAACAGCAATAACAACAACAACAGCAATAACAATGATAACAACAGCAATAACAACAACAGCAATAACAACAACAACAGCAAAAATCAACAACAACTATAACAATAACAACAGCAACAACAACAACAACACAACAACAGCAGCAGCAAGAACAGTAACAACAACAGCAACCACAACAATAATAACAACAAGGAAAGTAACAACAACAACAGCAATAACAACAATAACAATAACAACAACATTAACAACAACAACAATGAGAACAACAACAGTGACAGCAACAACAGAAACAACAACAGCAATGGCAGCAAAACAACAACAACAACAACAAGACAACAACAGCAATAATAATAACAACAACAACACCAGCAACAACAACAGCAGCAACATCAACAACAAAAACAGCAAAAACAACAACAACAACAGCAGCAATAACAACAACAACAACAAGAATAGCAACAACAATAACAACATCAACAGCAACAACAATAACAAAACAATAACAGCAATAACAACAACAAACACAACAGCAACAACAAAAACATACCCAGAGCAGTCGCTGTACCTTTGGAGCATGCAGCTTGCAGTGGTGATGTAGGTGTTAGATAGTCAAGTGGGACACCTGCACAAGTTGATGATGCTGTTCTTCAGTTTGTCAAGAGAAAATACACAACATAGAATCTTACTATATGCCTCGTGGTTCAGTCCATTTACTTACTGATTACAGAGTGAGTTACTACAAAACGTGTAGCAAACAACTAACTGGCCATTTACCAGTCTAACCGTGCATGTGCCTTAACAATCAACTTTATGACTAATAAACGAATGTTTGAATACAGCATTCAAGTAGCTGACTAGTACAGTCAACAGCCAAAACAACAGCAATAACAACAATAACAACAACAACAGTAATGACAAGAACAACAGCAATAAAACAACAACGACGACGACAGCAAGAACAAGAACGGGAACAACAGCAGCAGCAACAACAACAATAACAACAACAACAGCAATAACAACAATACCAGCAATAACAACAAAAATAACACAACAGCAAAACAATAACAACAACAACAACGACGATGACAGCAAGAACAAGAACGGAAACAACAGCAACATCAACACCAGCAATAACAACAACAACAGCAATAACAAACAACAACAACAACAGCAATAACAACAGCAATAATAACAACAACAGCAATAACAACAACAGCAGCAACAACAATAACAAAAACAACAACAACAGCAATAACAACAACAACAGCAGCAGCAGCAGCAGCAACAACAACAGCAACAACAGCAACAAAAAATAATAAAACAACAAGGACAGTAACAACAACAACAACAGCAATAACAAGAATAACAATAACAACAACAGTAACAACAACAGCAACGAGAACAACAACAGTGACAGCAACAACAACACAAACAACAACAACAACAACAACAACAACAGCAACAACAACAAACAGCAACAGCAATAACAACAACAGTAACACCAGCAAAAACAACAACAACAGAAACAATAACAACAACAATAACAACAACAACAGCAGCAACAACAACAACAGAAACAATAACAACAATAACAACAACAACAGCGGCAACAACAACAACAGCAGCAACAACAACAACAGCAGCAACAACAACAGCAGCAGCAACAACAACAACAGCAGCAACAACAACAGCAGCAGCAACAACAACAATAGCAGCAACAACAACAACAACAACAATGGCAACAACGACAACAAAAATAACAACAACAACATACCCAGAGCAGTCGCTGTACCTTTGGAGCATGCAGCTTGCAGTGGTGATGTAGGTGTTAGATAGTCACGTGGGACACCTGCACAAGTTGACGATGCTGTTCTTCAGTTTGTCAAGAGGAAATACACAACATAGAACCCTACTATATCCTCATGGTTTAGTCCATTTACTTACTGATTACAGAGCGAATTATACAAATGTTAGGATTAATGAGCTAACAAACAACTATGCAACCAACTAGTCAGCCTACCCATCAGCGAACTGACTCACCCACTAACCTAACTAAACAATTCACTAATCTAACGACTAACCAACAAAGCCACCACCAACTAACCAACCAATTACCTAACTAATTAAGCGACTAACAACTGACTAACAAGAAAACTCACAGCATGAACTGACTAACCAACCAATTTTTATTGTTGTTATTGTTGTTTAAAGTCCTGCTAGTCGACTGTGTAGAGCCATATCAGGGCTATAACAGCTTCAAAACACACAAAACTTCAACAGAAAAAACAAAAACAAAAGAAAAATAAGTACACATATCGATGCATTTACGCACATAATCTAAGGACATACCCCTGGTGTTGACCATTCCGTCCAATTTATCTATCTATTTATTGTCCATTCATTTTTAATAATGTTTGTTTGTTTGTTTGTTTGTTTGTTTGTTTTTTTTTGCTTGCTCACTTGCTTATTCGTCTGCACGCGCATATGTGAATAGACATTTAAAAGAAATTTCGAACGAACGAAACACAACACACACACACACACACACACACACACACACCACACACACACACACACCACACACACACACACACACACACACACACCACACCCAACGCACACACACACCCAAAGCACACACCCACATATCTACACAAACACAGAGACACAACACGCACGCACGCATACACGCACACAAAAAGAGCCACTGACCTGTGACCAGGTGGTCACCCAGTGTGTGATAGTGGGAACTGCCAATTCCCTCCTGACCTGTGAGGTTTGCCAGGTTGCCATCCAGCGTGTGATAGTGGGAACTGCCAATTCCCTCCTGACCTGTGGGGTTTGCCAGGTCGTCATCTATTGTGTGGTAGTGGGAACTGCCAATTGCCTCGTTATCTGACTCCCCTGGTCCTCAACCGCTTCAATGATAATTCGGGGCAGGTTGTCTCTAGCCGGTAGCTGTGGAGCTCTCTGTGGAGCTCTCCATGTTGCATACACATGTTCATGTGGAAGATTGTAAGTGTGATCCCGTCTAAAGCGTTGTCTTCCTGTTAGGTCAGAATGAGATTGTGGTTAAAAAAAAGTATTAAAAAAAAAGTAAATAAATAATTCGCGAATCAGTGAACAACATTTACAGGACATTTTATGAGGCAAGAGAAATTAGAGCAAATTTATAGGACATCTTATGAAGCAAGAGAAATTAAGAGCACCTAGTCACACCAGGAAAGCTGGAGGAAAAAAAGCACAAAGGTAGACCCAGTGAGAAAATACTGGACGGACGTGCAGATCGGTTAAGGATAGAGAGGGTGGGAGATGTACTTGCAGCGACAAGGGATAGATTCGTATGGAGGGCCATGATCGCCAATGTCGTGCGGCAGGGCGCATGATGATGATGATGATGATGATGAATCAGTAAGGTTCTAAGTTCACATTTGCTTACAAGACTGTCAAATGTGTGGGCGAGGAGTCCTACACTACATCTAGTATGACTTTTGATGTGTGTGTGGTAGGTGGGTTGGGAGTGGGGGAGGAGGCGGGGAGAGAGAACCATGACAGACATTACACGCCTCCACGCAGTTCTTATGAGATAACCAGGAAATGAGATTTTGCCTAATTTCAAGGTCAACTGAGCTATGGATTATCTCTGTGGAACTCTTAAGACATTATAAATGTTTTTTTATCTATTGTCCAACTCAGTGTAAGTGCTCAGATAGAATGAAAGGAAAAAGATACAAAGATACAAAAATAAACAAAGAAGGAAAAAAAGAGAAACAAAACAAAACAAAACAAAACAAAAACAGAAGACAACAAAAAGAAGGAAGACACACAGACTTTATGGACTAAAAATAACAATGGAATAAAAAAAAAAGAAGAAAGCACAGAACAGAAAAGATAGAAAGAAGAGAGAGTTATCAGACAAACAGACAGACAGACAGACAGACAGAGAGACAGACAGACAGTACAAGCCACTGTATCAAAACCACTATATTGTCATTGTTATTGCTGGCTAAAGCCCAGCCGACTGCGTAGAGCCATATCAGGGCTATAACTGCTTGAAAACATACAAAATTTCAACAGAAATAAAAAGAAATGAAAATTAAGTACACATATCAGTGCATTCGAGCACATAATCTAAGGACATGCCCCTGGCATTGACCATTCCATCCAATCTATTGCACAGGAGATTAAAAAAAACACACCTGAGAACAAATTTAAGCATACCTAAGGACACCAAAACATATATAAAAACAGGCATAAACTGCCTAAAATTGCTTCCGCATATCTCACATCCCTAGAGCCAAAAATGCACTTAATAATACATGTACCCAGTTATCCATCCTAAGAAGAAATATGTAAGACTTTATCGAACACATACAGGTGAATGGACCATTAAGGCAGAAAATGATAGGAAGAAATAGAAAAAAAAAAAGCAAAGGAGGGAGAAAGAAACAAAGAGAGTTACAGAAAAGAAGACATTTTTAGCACAGAATTTCCATTAGGTGGGGATACTATTTAAACCGAAAGAGCCCCGGCATCCCCCCGGGGGGTAGGGGTGGGGGAACTACTACAAACGCCTTGTTCAGCAACATGACCTGTAGTCATATACCTAGGACAGAAAACATACCCACGTGAATACTGTTATGATCTAAGTTCAAAGGAATGACCAGGCCGATATTAAGGGAAGCAAAAGTAACTCTTCTCTCTGACCCTTAACGACGCCGACGAGTGAGGTGGTAGAGATCTAAACTTTCTTCGGCGTATTTGCTCTTTGAAGGTGCTACCACTCTATAATAATAATAATTACAATATTTATATAGCGCAAAATCTTGATAAAATCAAATCTCTCTGTCAATGGTTTACTTCACAACCCTGAACAGGATCAGGTACTCATTTACAGCTGGGCATAGGCACAAAGTTTAATACCAGCTAGACTCGACCCTTGCAGTCAGGCTATACTGTTATTGTTATTTTTGTTTAAAGGCCAGCCGACTGCGCAGAGCCATACCAGTGTATAACCATTTCAAAATGTATAAAATACTTCAACAGGACAAAGGAAAAAAGGTAAAGAAATTAAGTACACATATCAATGCATTTGCGCACATAATCTAAGGACATGCCCCTGGCGTTGACCATTCCATCCAATGTATCACACAGGAGATTAAAAAATATATCTGAATACAAACTGAAACATAACTTAAAGACATAAAAAGCTTTACATAAAAACAAGCCTAAATGACCTAAAATTGTTTCCGCATATCTCATTTCCCTAGAGCCAAAAATGTGTCCAATTATCAAACCTAAGATATATGTAAGACTTTATCGAACATATACAGATGAATGGACCAGCAAGGCAGAAAACGATAGGAAGACATAACAGAAAGCAAAGGAGGAAGACAGACACAAAGAGAGTGACAGAAAAAAGGAAATTTCCAGCAGAATTTCCAGAAGGTGGGGACACTATTTATACTGAAAGGACCCCCGGCATCCCCATGGGGGAATCTATTTATGTATATCAGGCTTTGCATCATGTTGAGACTGCACAGATAAACCACCCCTGGCTTCATCATTACATTAACAAGGTGCACCTGTTTATACACAACAGCTTTTGCCTCGTGTTTTGAGGGCACATAAACCAGACATGTCCTATTTATACATAGCAGGCTTTACTTCATCCTTAACCCGTACAGATAAACCAGACATGTCCTATTTATACATAGCAGGCTTTACTTCATCCTTAACCCGTACAGATAAACCAGACATGTCCTATTTATACATAGCAGGCTTTACTTCATCCTTAACCCGTACAGATAAACCAGACATGTCCTTATTATACATAGCAGGCTTTACTTCATCCTTAACCCGTACAGATAAACCAGACATGTCCTATTTATACATAGCAGGCTTTACTTCATCCTTAACCCGTACAGATAAACCAGACATGTCCTATTTATACATAGCAGGCATTACTTCATCCTTAACCCGTACAGATAAACCAGACATGTCCTATTTATACATAGCAGGCATTACTTCATCCTTAACCCGTACAGATAAACCAGACATGTCCTATTTATACATAGCAGGCTTTACTTCATCCTTAACCCGTACAGATAAACCAGACATGTCCTATTTATACATAGCAGGCATTACTTCATCCTTAACCCGTACAGATAAACCAGACATGTCCTATTTATACATAGCAGGCATTACTTCATCCTTAACCCGTACAGATAAACCAGACATGTCCTATTTATACATAGCAGGCTTTACTTCATCCTTAACCCGTACAGATAAACCAGACATGTCCTATTTATACATAGCAGGCTTTACTTCATCCTTAACCCATACAGATAAACCAGACATGTCCTATTTATACATAGCAGGCATTACTTCATCCTTAACCCGTACAGATAAACCAGACATGTCCTATTTATACATAGCAGGCATTACTTCATCCTTAACCCGTACAGATAAACCAGACATGTCCTATTTATACATAGCAGGCATTACTTCATCCTTAACCCGTACAGATAAACCAGACATGTCCTATTTATACATAGCAGGCTTTACTTCATCCTTAACCCGTACAGATAAACCAGACATGTCCTATTTATACATAGTAGGCTTTACTTCATCCTTAACCCGTACAGATAAACCAGACATGTCCTATTTATACATAGCAGGCTTTACTTCATCCTTAACCCGTACAGATAAACCAGACATAACTTTATCATGAACAGTGTTCTCTTTATACATAACAGACTTTGCTTCATCTTTATGTACAGATAAACCAGATATAATGTCGTCATGAACAAAGTGTTCTCTTTATACATAGTAGGCTTTACTTCATCTTTATGTACAGATAAACCAGACATAATGTCGTCATGAACAAAGTGTTCTCTTTATACATAGCATACTTTACTTCATCTTTATGTACAGATAAACCAGACATAATGTCGTCATGAACAAAGTGTTCTCTTTATACATAACAGACTTTACTTCATCTTTATGTACAGATAAACCAGACATAATGTCGTCATGAACAAAGTGTTCTCTTTATACATAGCAGGCTTTACTTCATCCGTAACCCATACAGATAAACCAGACATAATGTCGTCATGAACAAAGTGTTCTCTTTATACATAGTAGGCTTTACGTCATCCTTACGTACAGATAAACCAGACATGACTTTATCATGAACAAAGTATTCTCTTTATACATAGAGGCTTTACTCCATCTTTAACCTGTACAGATAAACCAGACATGACTTCATTGTCAGCAAAGTTCTATTCAGGCATAGCAGCATTCAAGAAGATAAAAAGCATTCTTACCAACAAATACCTATCAATTAACATCAGGATGAGAGTTCTTGAATGTTATACAGAACCGATAATGTTATACAGTTGTGAGGTGTGGACAGTCAACACGCAAAGCCAGAACAAGATTGAGGCAGCCGAGATGTGGTTTCTAAGAAGAATGTTGAGAGTTCAATGGACAGCAAAGAAATCAAACGAGACAGTCTTGATGGAAGCAGACACAAGAAGATCATTGATGAAGATTAGGAAAACACAAGCAAGATTTATCGGCCATTTTATGAGGAAAGGGGATTTAGAGCACCTGGTTACAACAGGAAAGGTGGAGGGAAAGAGTGCACCAGGTAGGCCCAGGGAGAAAATTTGATGGACTTGCAGGGTTGCTGAGGACAGAGGGTGGAAGATGTGCTTGTGGCAACAACAGATAGATACATATGGAGGGCCATGATGGCCAACGCCATGCGGCTGGGCACATGGTGATGATGATGATAGCAGCCTTTACATCATGTTTAGCCCGTACAGACAAAACAGGCCTGCTTTACTCATTAATATAAAATCAACTTTTTCTTCACTTTTCGTACAAAAAAACAAGACAGTATTCCCTTCCTCTATCATCATCATCAGGTGCCTTGCCACATGGCGTTGGCGATTATGGACTCCCATCTGTCTCTATCTCTTGTTGCCTCAAGCATCTCTCCACCCTCTTTGTCTTCAGCCACTCCGCACTCTGCAAGTCCGCCTAGTATCTTCTCCATGGGTCTACCTGGTGCTCTCTTTCCGTCCAGCTTTCCCGTTGTGACCAAGCGCTCCAATTCCCCTTTCCTCATAAAATGGCCTATAAATGTTGCCTGTCTTTTCCTAATCTTCCCTATGAATGATCTTCTTGTGTCTGCCTCCATCAAGACTGTCTCATTTGTTTTCTTTGCTGTCCATGGAACCCTCAACATTCTTCTTAGAAACCATATTTCAGCTGCCTCGATCTTGTTCTGGCTTTGCTTGTAGACTGTCCACGCCTCACAACCGTATAACAGCATTGGTTCTATATAGCTTCCAAAAACTCTCTTCCTGATGTTAATTGATGGGCATTTCTTGGTAAGAATGCTTTTCATCTTCTTGAATGCTGTTTTGGTTTGGCAGATTCTGCCGGCTATTTCTGATGTGCATCTGCCGTCTGGTGAAATGATCGTTCCTAGGTATTTAAACTTATCAACCCCTTCCCCTATAATACACACTAAATACAAAATTTACTTATTCTGTTGACGGTGCGGACGATAACGATGATGACGATGACAACGACCACAACAGCCACGATTGTTCCAGCCATGATGAAGAGAGAATGAAGCAGCATGTCTGGAGATACGGTATCTGCCTCAGTTGGACTTTCTGTCATCTGTTGCACTTCTGTTGAGAAAGAAAAAACAAGACTATTACTTTTTTAATGATCATTGGACTCAGTGAGGTTACCTTTGTGTTCACCTTTTTTCACATTTTCTACGCCACTTTGATGGCCACAGAAGCTGGAACAGTTTTTATAGTGCAATGATGATAAATATTGATGAGGATGATATTCATGATGCTATGGAGTTCAATCTAGGATTGAGACTGCGTGACAGGGCTGTACTGTACACCTACTATCATAATGTATCTTGGCATTAATCAGGCTCGAGAGATACAGACACCTGCAGTGCTGGTCGGAAGATTTGAGCAACACCCTCAATGACGCATCCGTGAAGTGAATGAGACTCAACTGTGTGGTCCCGGTCTTCCCAATGAGCCCATAGTACGCCCAACTCTGGGAAGGAGCCGGTTGGAGCCGAACAATCCCACTATGAGTTTTGAAGGGACCAATGGGGATTCAAACCCACAATCTTCCAGTCAATAGTCCGTTGCGCTGACCACTACAACATGGCGACTGGTCACCAACACTATTACAGTGTCTATGCTCAAATAAAAACACCTACCCATCAAAATCCTGGGACAAATACAAGACGTTCTGCCTAAACACAAGAATAAACCAGAATAGAGTATACCAAAATGAGACACACACCAATATAAACCTGAATATCCTTGGAAGAAAAAAAAAATCAACCAAAATCAAACTGTCATTGTTTATTGTTATTGTTGTTTGAAGGGCCAGCCCACTGCGTACAGCCATATCAGGGCTTCAAAACTTATAAACCTTCAACAGGAATCAAAAAAGAAAAGAAAATCAAGTACACATGTCGATGCATTCGCGCACAGAATCTAAGGACATGCGTTGACAACTCCATCCAATTTATCGCACAGGGGATTTAAAAAAACACACTTGAATACAAATGTAAGCATACCCAAGGACACCAAAACATATACAAAAACAGGTATAAATTACCTAAAATTGCTTCCGCATATTTCGCCTCCCTGGAGCCAGAAATGTACTTAATACATGTACCCAATTATCAATCCTAAGAAAAGGTACGTAATACTTTATCGAAAACATACAGGTGAATGGACCATTAAAATAAAAAATGATAGGAAGAAATGACAGAAACAAAGGAGGAAGAAAGAAACTAAGAGAGTTTGACAGAAAAGAGGACATTATTAGCACTGAATTTTCACAAGGCGGAGAGTGAGAGAGAGAGAAAGAGGAAGAGAGAATGAGAAAGAGGGAGGGAGGGGGTCAGTGAGTGAGAAGAGAGAGAGAGAGGGGGGGGGGGGAAAGAGAAAACAAGAGAGATGCACACAGACACAATCAGGTACAAACAACTCGACAACCCCCCAGCATACACTTACAAGCACGTTTCTTACCATACACTCTGAGTATTTCTGTGGCACTCAGCTGATACCAATCCGGACGTTTCCATTCTGCTTTGCAATGGCAACGTGTCTTATCATCTTCTATCGTCAATGAGTCGATGGTCAGAGTGCTCTTGACCTCCGTCACGCTGGACACGTTTGTTGACCTGCCCACATGTATGCCACAGGAGAATAGCACTGAAGTCACCAAGGGTCTTCCACCATGGACAGAACAGGTCACGTGTGCTGTGTCTCCCACCTGGTAGAGCGTATCCCCAGAAGAGGTGGAGATGATAGGAGCATCTTGAGGAGGGTCTGTGTACACCAAAATGTACTGTATAATCCATAGGTGTACACCAACATGTACTGTACAATGCATAGGTGTACACCAACATGTACTGTATAATCCATAGGTGTACACCAACATGTACTGTATAATCCATAGGTGTACACCAACATGTACTGTATAATCCATAGGTGTACACCAACATGTACTGTATAATCCATAGGTGTACACCAAAATTACTGTACAAGCCAGAGGTGTACACCAAAATGTACTGTACGATCCATAGGTGTACACCAAAATTACTGTACAAGCCAGAGGTGTACACCAAAATGTACTGTACGATCCATAGGTGTACACCAAAATTACTGTACAATTCATAGGTATACACCAAAATTACTGCACAAGCCATAGGTGTACACCAAAATGTACTGTGTAATCCATAGATGTACACCAAAATGTAAAGAACGATCCATAGGTGTACCAAAATGTAGTGTACAATCCATAGGTGTACCAACATGTACTGTATAATCCATAGATGTACACCAAAATGTAAAGAACGATCCATAGGTGTACACCAAAATTACTGTACAAGCCATAGGTGTACCAAAATGTACTGTACAATCCATAGGTGTACACCAAAACGTACTGTATAATCCAGATGTGTACACCAAAATTACTGTACAACCCATAGGTGTACACCAAAATGTACCGTACAATCCATAGGTGTACACCAAAATGTACTGTACAATCCAGAGGTATACACCAAAATGTACTGTACAAGCATAGGTCTACACCAAAATGTACTGTACAATCCATAGGTGTACACCAAAGTGTACCGTACAATTCATACGTGTATACCAAAATGTACCGTACAATCCATAGGTGTACACCAAAATGTACTGTACAATCCAGAGGTGTACACCAAAATGTACTGTACACGCATATGTGTACACCAAAATGTACTGTACAAGCATAGGTGTACACCAAAATGTACTGTACAATCCATAGGTGTACACCAAAATGTACCGTACAATTCAGAGGTGTACACCAAAATGTACTGTACAATTCAGAGGTTACACCAAAATGTACTTTACAATCCATAAGTAAAATTAAGGATTTTTTCCCTCCCTGATATATGTCCTAGTGGACGATTGAATTCAAAAGCCATTCTCTCTGACTAGTTGAAAAGTTTCATCTGTCTTACTTGTATAACTATGTCCTTGATTATGATGGCGTAGGGTATTTGAACAGGTTTGTTGTTATTACATTACCATGCATTATGATCTCATAAGATTGTATTGAAATACGTCTAGAACAACATGAAAGGATACTTCTAGCTTTGGAAACATGTACTCTGTGTGTTTAACCCTTTGACCTCCGCACGTTGTCTATCAACATAAATCATTGTCAACCATGCCGGTAAAGCAAAAACATAACCATGTGATTCCCTCACCCTATCCACCAGCTTCCTGCAGGAACCTGGTGGATAGAGTGAGGTAATCAAAGGGTTTGAGATTTTGCAGTTGGTGGACATGGTGTGGGAGCCAAAGGGTTAATAGGATCTGGAAAACCTTTGGGGTTTTTACTAAACTCTATGATCTGCGTTATGAATATACGAGGATATACTTTGTATTGAAATTAAACCGAATGTAAATAACAGCAGAAATCGAAAATAATTGTTTTTGTTGTTATTGATGATGTTGTTGATGGTTGTCATCTAAACTACATAGATGTTAGTGATGAACGGTATCAGAAGCTTGTGTGCATACACTATCACAAACAGTAATAACACAAGTCGTTATTGCTGTTTTCCATCGAAACTGTGTTGGATATTAGTAATAATAAAGTATCTGGAAGCCACCAGTCGCCGTGGTGTAGTGGTTAACACAATGGACTATTGACTGGAAGGTTGTGGGTTCGAATCCCCATCAGTCCTTTTAAAAACTATATCACTCTGAGATGTTTTGGCTCTAACCGGCTCCTACCAAGAGCTGGGCGTGTTCTGAGCTCATAGGGAAGGCTGGGACCACACAGTCGAGTCTCATCCACTTCACAGATGCGTCACTGAGGGTGTTGCTCAAATCTTCTGATCAGCACCGATGTGTGTGTATCTCTCGAGCCTGATTGACGCCAGGATATATCATGATAGTAAGCGTAAAGTACAGCCATGTCACGCAGTCTCCATCTCAGATGGAACTTCATAGCATCATGATTATCATCCTCATCGACATCTTCATCATTGCATTGTTAACAAGTGTGCCAGCTTCTGTGACCATTAAGGTGGCTCAGAAAATGGGATGACCCAAAACAAAACAAAACCAAACCAAAAAGGTGAACGCAAGGCTAACCTCCCTGAGTGCGATGATCATAAAAAAAGTATCTGGAAGCCTTGTGTACATACAGTCATATACTATCTCAAATATGATTCATGACTATTATGAAAGATTCTGTTTCAAAACTGTGCAGATTATTATTACACATGAAAACAAAAAATGATTCTGTACCTGGGTTATCTGAAAGACTATCCATGGAAATATGGAGAATAGTTTAAGACCTAAACTATCGCAAGTACCAGTGACAGAAATACACTACGCACAAAAAGTTAAGGATCACTTGCACAAAAATTCATAACTTTCAAAATAAGAAAGCCAATGCGTTGAAGTTTGGCAAACATTTAATTCCATGCTTTAGTGATAACGATACACAATTGCCTTCAATTTCGAGCAATCGTTTGGTGTGTACATTTGATCAAAGTGGGTACGTATCGAAATTTGATTTCCCAAAGTCATTGAAATCACAAGACAGGGCATTCTGATGCTCCCAAAAGTTCAGTAATGCGTGTAACTGCCATGGCTGTTCTGGCACTCGACGCAGCGAGTCCTCAGCGAGTTGACCAGGTTGGTGAAGATCCTCTGTGGAAGTGCTTGCCACTCAGCCTGCAGCATCTGGTAGAAGTGTTGGGCATCCTCACTTTGCGATCCAGCTCATCCCAGAGGTTCTCAATCGGGTTGAGATCGGGACTGCATGCTGGCCACTCCATTCTATTGACTCCAGACTGCTGCAGGAAGTCGTTGACCACCCTTGCCCTGTGGGGGCGAGCGTTGTCATCCTGGTAGACAGCCGTCGGTCCTATCTGCTGCAGTGTAGGCACAGCCAGCGGTCGAAGGATCTCATCCCAGTATTGGAGGCCAGTCAGGTTACCCTGCACATGATACAAGGGTGTTCTGTGGTGAAGGCTGAAGGCCCCCCAGACCATTACAGAACCTCCACCAAAGGCCACCTTTTCTTGGACAGTGGTGTCAATAAAGCGTTGCCCTGGGCGCCTCCAGACCCTCAGTCGGCCGTGGTTCATGGTGAAGCGTGATTCATCACTGAACAGGACCTGGGACCATTGCTGACGTGTCCACCTCACGTGACGTCTGCAGAAGGCACGGCGTGCTGCCCTATGGGCTGGAGTTAAGCGTGGCCGTACAGCTGGGCGACGAGAACGGAGGTTAAACCCATGAAGGCGGTTCCGTATGGTCTGCTGGCTGATGTTGATGTTAGTAGCCACCTTCAGCTGCCTTCGAATGATGCTGGAAGAGGCTGTTCTTGTCTGCAGGGCTTGTCGTTCAATGAGACGATCTTCACGTGGGTTTGTCTTCTTCGGTCGACCAGATCTGCGTCTTTCATGGACCCTCCCAGTGGCTGTGAAGCGTTGAATCAGTCTGACAATGACTGAGATGGACACCTGAAGTCGCCTGGCCACTTCTCGCTTGGGAACACCATCTTGGAACTATGCAACAGCTCGTCCCCTCTCAAACTCGCTCAATTTTCGTCGTGGAGGCATTGTCAGATCAGGCCTACTACTGGTGGAATGTCTTCTTATAAAGCCAAGCAAGAGACAGCATCTCACACATAAACAGCAGTGCTTGCACGTGCATAATGGTTTTTCCATCTGGCTTGTGCAATGTGTTCAGGCAGAACGGTCCAAAACAAGGTCCTTTTTCGCAAGTTTCCGCTTTTCCGTTTGCGGCCAAGCTCAGTAGTAGAGAATCCCGTGCAATTTTCGCACTAACACAACATCGCCCACTTACAGCTGAACAAGAATTCATAACAATTTGGCTGGACTGAGAAATAAATAACAGTAGCGAACTGAGTTTATTACGCACCTGTTTTCTCATAGTGATCCTTAACTTTTTGTGCGTAGCTTATGACGAAAACTGCAATGAAACTAAACTGTATCAACATTACTAGTGCAAATCCAAAGAATTCGTGTGTAACAAAACTGTTCCAAATGTTATCTAAAACAGAATCCTTCAGTTGCACACAATAACGTTTAACACTTTTGATACTTGTGACCTCGTTGTGTTCAATATAAAAAAGTAACAATAACAACACCAGACTATAATGCCAAAAGTGGAACTACTTTATTTCTGTATGAGGAATGGATGTTATGTGGTATTTTTGATGTGTTGTATATTATGTTTGTCAACATATATCCCGTACGACATTGGGTCTGCTTTCAGTAAGGAGGACACGTAGCCATAGTGCATCGCCACCCATTCTTACTGTCTGCGCTTGTTTTTGTCTAGGGAATGGCGTCAAGAGGCATCTCAGAAACATCCGGCTGCTACGTTGATATCCAGAACTGGATGACACAAAAGAAACTACACTTAAATGGTGATAAACCTGAAGCCATGCTTTTCGGTACTAAAAATAAGTTTGCCTCTAGCATACTAAATACTATCCAGCTTGGTGACAACATCATCCCTCTCTCTAATTCTGTCAAGAACCTGGGTGTGACCTTTGGACAACACTCTTTCTATGCAGAAGTTTCTGACCCAGACCTGTCAATTATGCTACTGTCAGATTCGACGCATTGGTTACATTCGAAGATATATTTCAACTGAGGCAGCATCTAAGCTTGTGACATCTCTCATTTTGTCTCGTCTTGTTTACTGTAACACTCTCCGTACTGGACTACCAGCTTCTTCTCTCCTCTGTTTGCAACGCATACAAAATATAACTGCTCGTCTTGTCCTCAAAAAACAAAAAGGTTGATCATACCTGTCCTCTCCTTTGCTCTCTTCACTGGTTGCCTGTCTTAAATAGAATTGAATACAAGCTGGATACCTTGTGTTACAAATCTATTCACTAGTCTGCTCCATCATATCTTTGCAACAACATCAACATTTATACGCCAACTCGCAGCTTGCACTCAGCTTCAGACACTCTTTCCGATCAGGTCCCCAGATTTAAATTATCAAAGCATTGGTTTGCTGTCTCAGGACCATCAGCCTGGAATAGGCGTCTGCTCTGCCTTCGCTAACACGCATCCTTTTGGCTTTTAAATCCAATTTAAAAAAAACACCTCTTTTCCCAACAATGAATTTTTAAACCACTTCTTTCCATCAGTCTGTGTATTAAATATTGTCAGATAGTCTTTGTCGTTAGTATGCATATGCCTGGTGCATGAGTGCGCTTTGATTTGAATTGTCAAGATTTGGCGCCGTATAAATACTGTTGTTGTTATTAATATTATTATCATTTTAATAGTAGTAGTGGTAGTATCATTAGCATTATTATTATTATTACTATTATTATCATTATTGTTATTATTATGTCTATGTGACTGTGTGCCGGTGTACACATTATATCTATGTGTGTGTGTGTGTGTGTGTTGATGTATACATTATATCTATGTGTGTCTGTGTCTGTGTGTTGGTGGATACATTATATCTATGTGTGTGTGTGTGTGTCTGTGTGTTGGTGGATACATTAGTATCTATGTGTGTGTGTGTGTGTCTTGGTGGATACATTGTATCTATGTGTGTGTGTGTGTCTGTGTGTTGGTGGATACATTATATCTATGTGTGTGTGTGTCTGTGTGTTGGTGGATACATTATATCTATGTCTGTGTGTGTGTCTGTGTCTTGGTGGATACATTATATCTATGTGTGTGTGTGTGTCTGTGTGTTGGTGGATACATTATATCTATGTGTGTGTGTGTCTGTGTGTTGGTGGATACATTATATCTATGTGTGTGTGTGTCTGTGTGTTGGTGGATACATTATATCTATGTGTGTGTGTGTGTCTGTGTCTTGGTGGATACATTATATCTATGTGTGTGTGTGTGTCTGTGTGTTGGTGGATACATTATATCTATGTGTGTGTGTGTCTGTGTGTTGGTGGATACATTATATCTATGTGTGTGTGTGTCTGTGTGTTGGTGGATACATTGTATCTATGTGTGTGTGTGTCTGTGTCTTGGTGGATACATTGTATCTATGTGTGTGTGTCTGTGTCTTGGTGGATACATTGTATCTAGTTTGTCTGTGTTTGGTGGATACATTGTATCTATGTGTGTGTGTGTCTGTGTCTTGGTGGATACATTGTATCTATGTGTGTGTGTGTCTGTGTCTTGGTGGATACATTGTATCTATGTGTTGTGTCTGTGTCTTGGTGGATACATTGTATCTATGTGTGTGTGTCTGTGTGTTGGTGGATACATTGTATCTATGTGTGTGTGTGTCTGTGTGTTGGTGGATACATTGTATCTATGTTGGTGTGTGTCTGTGTGTTGGTGGATACATTGTATATGTTGTGTGTGTGTCTGTGTGTTTGGTGGATCATTGTATCTATGTGTGTGTGTGTGTCTGTGTGTTGGTGGATACATTATATCTATGTGTGTGTGTCTGTGTGTTGGTGGATACATTATATCTATGTGTGTGTGTGTCTGTGTGTTGGTGGATACATTGTATCTATGTGTGTGTGTGTCTGTGTGTTGGTGGATACATTGTATCTATGTGTGTGTGTGTCTGTGTGTTGGTGGATACATTATATCTATGTGTGTGTGTGTCTGTGTGTTGGTGGATACATTGTATATGTGTGTGTGTGTCTGTGTGTTGGTGGATACATTATATCTATGTGTGTGTGTGTCTGTGTGTTGGTGGATACATTATATCTATGTGTGTGTGTTGGTGGATACATTTATCTATTGTCTGTGTGTTGGTGGATACATTATATCTATGTGTGTGTGTCTGTGTGTTGGTGGATACATTATATCTATGTGTGTGTGTGTCTGTTGTTGGTGGATACATTATATCTATTGTGTGTGTGTGTCTGGTGTTGGTGGATACATTTATATCTATGTGTGTGTGTCTGTGTGTTGGTGGATACATTATATCTATGTGGTGTGTGTGGTATTATCTATGTGTGTGTGGGGATACTTTATCTATGTGGTGTGCTGTTTACTTATATCTATGTGTTTTCTGTGATCTTTAATCTATGTGTGTGTCTGGTGTAACTTTATATCTATGTGTGTGTGTGCTAGTGTTTCTATTATATCTATGTGTGTGTGTGCTGTGATACTTTAATCTAGTTGTGTGCTGTGTTACTTTAATCTAGTGTGTGTGCTGGAACTTATATTATTGGTGTGTGTATTATACTTTATATCTATTGTGTGTGTGCTGGTGATATTTATATCTTTGTGGTGTGTGTGTAGTATCTGGGTGTGCTGGGTTTTGTGGGTGGGACTTAATCTATGTTGTTGGGTTACTTTTATCTATGTGTGTGTCTGGTATACTTTATTTTGTGTGTGTGCGGTATACTTTATCTATGTGTGTGTGCTGGGAATTTATATCTATTGTGTGTGCTGTGTAACTTTACTAGTGTGTGGTGCGGTACTTTATCTATGTGTGTGTGCTGTGTACTTATATCTGGTGTGTGTGGTGATACTTTAATCTTGTGTGGTGTTTATGTGTTGTGTTACTTTATATCTAGTGTGTGTGTGGGTATACTTATCTATGGTGTTGTCTGGGATACTTTATATTTGTGTGTTTGCTATCTTATATGTTTGTGTTACTTTATATCTTGTGTGTGTCTGGTGATACTTATCTATGTGTTGTGCTGGTGATACTTATCATTTGTGTTGTGTGTGGTTGTTACTTTATATCTATGTGTGTTGCTGGTGATACTTTATCTATGTGTGCGTATTATCTGTGGTGGCTGGTTACTTTATATTATGTGTGTGTGTGTGGTATACTTTATATCTATGTGTGTGTGCTGTGATACTTATATCTATGTGGTGTTCTGGTTACTTAATCTATGTGTGTGTGCGTATACTTTACGTGTGGGTGTTACTTTATATCTATGTGTGTGTGCTGGTGTATACTTTATATCTATGTGTGTGTGTGCTGGTGTATACTTTATATCTATGTGTGTGTGTGCTGGTGTATACTTTATATCTATGTGTGTGTGTGGTGTGATACTTTATATCTATGTGTGTGTGTGCTGGTGTGATTGTGTGTGTGTGCTGGTGTATACTTTATATCTATGTGTGTGTGCTGGTGTATACTTTATATCTATGTGTGTGTGCTGGTGTGTACTTTATATCTATGTGTGTGTGTGCTGGTGTATACTTTATATCTGTGTGTGTGTGTGTGTGCTGGTGTATACTTTATATCTATGTGTGTGTGTGCTGGTGTGTACTTTATATCTATGTGTGTGTGTGCTGGTGTGTACTTTATATCTATGTGTGTGTGTCCTGGTGATACTTTATATCTATGTGTGTGTGCTGGTGTGTACTTTATATCTATGTGTGTGTGCTGGTGTGTACTTTATATCTATGTGTGTGTGTCCTGGTGCATACTTTATATCTATGTGTGTGTGTGCTGGTGTATACATTATATCTGTGTTTGTGTGCTGGTGTATACATTATATCTATGTGTGCGTGTGCTGGTGTGTACTTTATATCTATGTGTATGTGTGCTGGTGTGTACATTATATCTATGTGTGTGTGCTGGTGATACTTTATATCTATGTGTGTGTGTGTGTGCTGGTGTGTACTTTATATCTATGTGTGTGTGTTGGTGCATACTTTATATCTATGTGTGTGCTGGTGATACTTTATAACTATTGTGTGTGTGCTGGTGTGTACTTTATATCTATGTGTGTGTGTGCTGGTGTGTACGTTATATCTATGTGTGTGTGTGTGTGCTGGTGGGTACTTTATATCTATGTGTGTGTGTGCTGGTGTGTACTTTATATCTGTGTTTGTGTGCTGGTGATACTTTATAACTATGTGTGTATGTGCTGGTGTGTACTTTATATCTATGTGTGTGTGTGCTGGTGATACTTTATAACTATGTGTGTGTGTGCTGGTGTGTACTTTATATCTATGTGTGTGTGCGCTGGTGTATACTTTATATCTATGTGTGTGTGTGTGCTGGTGTGTACTTTATATCTATGTGTGTGTGCGCTGGTGTGTACTTTTTATCTATATGTACGTCTATGCTGGTGTATACATCATATCAATGTGTACGTCTGTGCTGGTGTATACATTATGTGTGTGTGTGTCCTGGTGTATACTTTATATCTGTGTGTGGGTGTGCTGGTGTATACAGTATATCTATGTGTGTGTTCGTCTGTCCTGGTGTATACATTATATCTGTGTGTGGTGTGTGTGTGCGCGCGCGCGCGCGTGGTGTGTGTGTGTGTGTGGTGTGGTGATGTATACAATATATCTGTGTGTGTGTGTGTGTGTGTGTGTGTGTGTGTGTGTGTGTGTGTGTGTGTGGTGTGTGCGCGCTGGTGTATACATTATATCTGTCTGTGTCTGTGTCCTGGTGTATACATTATATCTATGCGTGCGTTTGTGCGTGCGTTTGTGCATGTGTGTGTGTGTACATTTTATGTATCTTACTGTGTCTGTGTGCCGGTGTATACATATTTGTTCATATGATAAGGGTTGAACATTGTTTTCCTTTCCTGCTGTAAGTCAAAGAAAATATGCCAAACACATCAAACATTATCAAAATATGCTGTCCACAGTAAACAAGAAGAAGCTGCGATGGCATGACACGAAACAAGATCCAGATCCAAAAGAGGGGAGAGTGAATGAGAGAGAGCTGGAGACAGAGAAATGGGGAGAAAGAGGGGGAAGAAAAAGGAGGAGAGAGAGAGAAGAGGGAAACGGTGAGAGGGGAGAGAGAGAAAGTGAGAGTGACAGAGAGGGTCATAGTGACAGAGAAGGGGACAGAGAGAGAGAGAGAGTGAGAAAGAGAGAGAAAGAGGAAGAAAGAGTGAGAAACAGGAAGGGAGGGGGTCAGTGAGTGAGGCAGAGAGAGAGACAGAGAGAGAGAGAGAGGGGGGGGGAAAGAGAAAACAAGAGACATGCACACAGACACAATCAGGTACAAACAACTCGACAACCCCCCAGCATACACTTACAAGCACGTTTCTTACCATACACTCTGAGTATTTCTGTGGCAATCAGCTGATACCAATCCGGGCGTTTCCATTCTGCTTTGCAATGGCAACGTGTCTTATCATCTTCTATCGTCAGTGAGTCGATGGTCAGAGTGCTTTTGACCTCCGTCACGCTGGACACATTTGTTGACCTGCCCACATGTCTGCCACAGGAAAACAGCACTGAAGTCACCAAGGGTCTTCCACCATGGACAGAACAGGTCACGTGTATTGTGTCTCCCACCTGGTATTCCGTATCCCCAGAAGAGGTGGAGATGATAGGAGCATCTTGAGGAGGGTCTGTGTACATCAAAATGTACTGTGCAATCCAGAGTTGTACACCAAAATGTACGGTACAATCCATAGGTGTACACCAAAATGTACTATACAATCCATAGGTGTACACCAAAACGTACTGTACAATCCATAGGTGTACAACAAAATGTACTTACATTCCATAAGTAAAATTAAGGATTTTTCCCTCCCTGATATATGTCCTAATGGACAAGCTATTCTCTCTGAACAGTTGAAAAGTTTCATCTGTCTTCATCATCATCAGGTGTCCTGCCGCATGGCGTTGGCGACCATGGTCTTCAATCTGTCTCTATCTCTCATTGCCCCTAGTATCTCCCCCACCCTCCTCGTCCCCAGTCACTATGCAAGTCCGTCCAGCATTTTCTCCCTGGGTCTACCCGGTGCTCTCTTTCCCTACAGATTTCCCGTTGTGACAAGGTGCTTCAAATCCCCCTTCCTCATACAATGGCCTATAAATGTTGCCTGTCTTTTCCTAATCTTCCTTATGAGTGATCTACTTGTGTCTGCCTACATCAAGACTGTCTCGTTTGTTTTCTTTGCTGTCCATGGGACTCTCAGCATTCTTCTTAGAAATCACATCTTGGCTGCCTCAATCTTGTTCTGGCTTTGCTTATTGACTGTCCACGCCTCACATCCGTACAACAGTATTGGTTCTATATAACATTCAAGAACTCTCTTCCTGATGTTAATTGATAGGCATTTGTTGGTAAGAATGCTTTCCATCTTCTTGAATGTTGTTTTTGCTTGGCCGATTCTGCCGGCTGTTTCTGATGTGCATCTGCCGTCTGATGAAATTATCGTTCCCAGGTATTTAAATTTATCAACCTGTGTCAAGGTTGTGCCATTTTCTGTTATTTTGCATGAGGGGATTTCATGCTTTTTACTGATCACCATGACATGTCTTCCTGTTGTTTAGTTCCAGCCCCTTACCTTTGCTTTTTATTTCTAGTATATTCACAAGGTTTTGTAGGTCCCTTTCATTTTCTGCTATTAGCACGGTGTCATCTGCGTATCGAATGTTGTTTATCATTTTCCCTCCAACCTTTAATCCAGTGTCTTCTAGGTTTCTCATGATGTTTTCGCTGTAAAGTGAAAACAGATCTGGTGACAAAACACAACCCTGCCTGACTCCTCTTTTGATGTTTTGGAAAGAGCTTACATTGTTTTCTATTCTCATTGCAGCTGTTTGTTCCCAGTACATATTTCTGATTATTCGTAGATCTTTTCCATCAACATTGAGTCTCTCCAGTTGGTTGATCAATTCATCATGTCTTACCCGATCGAAAGCCTTGGTGTAGTCAACAAAGCATAAATACAAATCCTTATTCATCTCAATTGACCTCTCTATGATACTTCTTAGGATGTATATGGCATTAATAGTTCCTTTCCCTTCAAGAAATCCACACTGTTCTTCTGCTATTTCTCTTTTGATTCTATTCCTTGTCATCATCATGATTATCATTAGCAGGAGTTTTGTTACATGACTCATCAAACTGATTGTGCAATGGAGTTTGCATTCTATAGCCCCTGTCTTCTTTGGAAGTGCAATGAAAATTGATTTTGACATATCTTTGGGGATTTTTCCAGTGTCGTAAATTTCATTTAGGAAGACTGTTATTTTTTCTATGCCAAATTCCTCCAGGGCTTCAATCATCTCTGTAGAAATGTTGTCTGGTCCTGGGGCTTTTCCTGGTTTCATCTTTTTCAGTGCCGCTCTAACTTCATCTTTCATTATGGGTGGTCCTTTAAAGTTCTTTTTTATGTGTTCTTTGTTTCTGTCATCCTCAAAAAGGTCTTTAATGTACTCTCCCCGTCTGTCTAATATTTTGTCTTTTTCCATGATGAGCGTGCCATCTTTTGATTTCAAGCACCCTGTTGATGTGCATGTATTTTTTTCTGTGGACAATTTCTTCAATTCGTCTGTACATACCCTGAGGATCCGTTTTGTGTCGGTTTTCTATTTCCTTGCATTTTGTTTTCAGCCAAGTTTCCTTAGCTTCATTGCACCTATTCCTGATTTCTTTGTTTATCTTCCTGTATATTTCCTCGTTTCTCTTTGCCTTACTCCGTTCCTCCATCAAGCCTAAAATGTCTTTTGTTATCTATCTGCTACAGGGATTTCTTCACAAGCTTCATTTATCGAATTTCTCAACTTTGTCCATTGTTCCTCACTGTCACCAACGTCTTCCAGAGCACTGAATTTGTTTTGAACATGTACATTAATTTTTTTTACGTATCACTTCATCTAATAGAAAGCAAAGGTAAGGGGTTGGAACTAAACAGCAGGAAGACTGAAGTCATGGTGATCAGTAAAAAACATGAAATCCCTTCATGCAAAATAACAGAAAATGGCACAATCTTGACACAGGTTGATAAATTCAAATACCTGGAAACGATAATTTCATCAGACGGCAGGTGCACATCAGAAATAGCCGGCAGAATCGGCCAAGCCAAAACAGCATTCAAGAAGATGACAAGCATTCTTACCAACAAATGCCTGTCAATTAACATCAGGAAGAGAGTTCTTGAATGTTATACAGAACCAATACTGTTGTACAGATGCGAGTCTACAAACAAAGCCAGAACAAGATTGAGGCAGCCGAGATGTGGTTTCTAAGAAGAATGTTGAGAGTTCCATGGACAGCAAAGAAAACAAACAAGACAGTCTTGATGGAGGCAGACACAAGTAGATCACTCATAAGGAAGATTAGGAAAAGACAGGCAACATTTATAGGCCATTTTATGAGGAAGGGGGATTTGGAGCACCTGTTCACAACGGGAAATCTGTAGGTAAAGAGAGCACCGGGTAGACCCAAGGCGAAAATGCTGGATGGACTTGCAGAGTGGACGAGGAGGGGGGGGAGATACTAGGGGCAACGAGAGATAGAGACAGATGGAAGTCCATGATCGCCAACGCCATGCGGCAGGGCACCTGATGATGATGATGATGATCACTTCATCTGTCTTTAAGAGTCAAACATCTAGTTTGATGTTGCTTTTGGTCTGTTTCCTTTTCCGTAATTTCAACCTAAATCTTCCCACTACAGGATTGTGGTCATTGTTGCAGTCTGCGTCTGGTAGTGATTTTGCTGACAGTAAAGAATTTCTAAATCTTTTATTAATCAGGATGTAGTGAATCTGATGTTTGGTATTATCTCCTGGACTCATCCAAGTCCATTTTCTTCTATTAGGCTGCTCAAAACAGATGTTTCCTACTATGAACTCATTCATCTGTGCCCATTTACAAGTTTCCGTCCCTTATCATTTTGTGTACCAAGGCCATGAGGTCGAACTATATCCTCTACCCTATCCTTTCCCATTTTAGCATTAAAATCTCCCATTATTTTGTTAACTTCTTGTGATTTGCATTGGGCCTTGGTCATCTCTACTACTTCGTAGAAATTGTCGATGTCTTCCTGAGTACTTGTGGATGTTGGTGCATACACCTGAATGATGTTGATATCAAATGGTCTCCCTCCCAATTTGACCAGCTAGACTCTGTCGGACACAGCCCAGTATCCCTTAACTGCTTTTGATTTGTCCCTGTCCATTAGAATGCCTACTCCTCTTTCATATGAGTTTCCACCAGAATATATTACTGTATACTCTCCGGATGTTATCATGCCTGCCCCCTTCCATCTCACTTCCCCTAGTCCTTAAATACTATTGTTAAGCCTTTCCATCTCCATTTTGACATTCTCAGATTTTCCCTTTTGCAGCAATGTCCTCACATTCCATGTTGCCATCTTGGCATTTTTGAGTCTGAGTTTGGTCGCAGTATCTGGCTGACGGTCTGATGTCACCAGTGCCGCATGCCATCCCTACCAGACGGAAGTGCTCCATCGGAGCACCTATTCACGTCGTTATCTTTATTTTCCTTCTTTTTTCTGTCCACAATGTTCTTGGGAGACTATGATGGTGGTTTCCTGTTGCCTTCCATCGTTTTTTTTTTTTCAATTTTTGCGGTCTCTCCGCTAGCCTTATTCTCTCCCGAGATGTCCACAAGGCAGTGGAGCTATTCACCCATAGCTGGGGGTCTGGTTCGTGGGCATCAGGGCATGTCCACACACCAGTGGGCCTGCGTGCAGCACGTCTCAAGGCCAGACACCCTCTGAGAAATCTCATCATTCTAGGTGACATCAATGTCCACTATGACAACACTCACCGTTATGACACAAGACATATCATCAACTCTCTGTCCAATCACAATATGACTCAACACATTTCTGAACCAACCCATCAAAAAGGTCACATTTTTGACTGGATCATTTCTCGTGATCACCACAATTCCGCTACTGACAACTGCTTAGTTCTTTCTACCCGTCTAACTTCAGCCCTTCCATCTGACCACTCTGCAATTCTCTGTTCTCTCGACATTTCTCCTCCTTCCCGTACCATGCGCACAGTGACTCGACGCAATCTCAAATCTATCGACCTCTCCACATTTTCATCTGATGCCTCCCGTCTCCTTTCTGAAAAGTCACATAACCTTGCCGATGAATTCTATACTACTCTCCACCATCTTCTGGACACTCATGCTCCAGCCACAACCCGTCTTTTACCTGACCGCCCCCCTACCCCCTGGCTCACTCATGAGATTGCCTGTGCAAAACGTGCCCGCCGCAGAGCAGAGCGCCGTTGGTGCAAATCCAAACTCACTGTACACAGGCAACTTTTCCAAGCCTCTAAAACAAAAGTATCCACCGTCATTGCATCAGCAAAAACAAGCTATTTCCAAACCAAAATCCTGAATGCCTCTTCTTCAAAAGAACTCTTTACAACCATGAATCATCTCCTTAGCACACGAAAAGATTTACCTCTCCCAACAAAACATACAAATGAAGAACTCCCATCTGTATTCTCCAAGTATTTCACCACCAAAATACAAACTCTTCGTGACAGGCTTGACAGGACACCCTGTCAACCATGCCCACCTGACCCTTCCTTCTCTGGCACACCTCTTACTACTTTTACCCCAGTCTCACAAGAAGAAATTTTCAACACAATCAGATCCATGTCGTTCAAAACCTGCGAACTGGATCCTCTTCCAGGTTCTCTCTACTCCGACTGTCTCCCTACTTTCCTCCCATTCATCACTGACATCATCAACACTTCTCTTCAAACTGGAACTGTCCCAGATTCTTTCAAGTCTGCTATTGTTCACCCTCTCCTCAAGAAATACAATTCAGACCCAAATGAACTGAAAAATTACCGGCCTATCTCTAATCTCTCTTTCTTGTCAAAACTCCTTGAAAAAGTTGTCCTCAACCAGCTGAACTCTCACCTGTCTGCCAACAATCTCCTCAATCCTTTCCAGTCAGCCTACCGCCAGTGCCATAGCACTGAAACTGCCCTACTACACATTCTCAACAATCTCCTCCTTGCAACTGATACTGGCAAAGTCTCTCTCCTCACACTCCTTGATCTGTCTGCAGCCTTTGATACCATTGACCATGGTATTCTCCTTTCTAGACTTCATCATACTTTTGGCATCTCTGACATTGCTCTCTCCTGGTTCACTTCATACCTATCAAACAGAAAACAAACTGTTCTCATCAATGGCACTTACTCTCAACCTGCATACCTGACCTGTGGTGTTCCACAAGGATCTGTCCTTGGCCCTGTTCTTTTCACTCTTTACACCTCCCCCCTGTCCACCATTATCAACTCCTACTCTATAAAACACCACTTCTATGCTGATGACACCCAACTTCAAGACAGTGACTCACCTGATAATATACAGCGCCTGTTGACTCGCACCACTGAGTGTTACTCGGACATTAAGAACTGGATGACGTTCAACAAACTTCAGCTTAATGACGACAAGACAGAAGCTATCCTCATTGGCACCCGTCAGAAACTTTCTCAGCTGCCTCCTCTTTCTCTCCCATTATGTAACACATCAGTCCCAATTTGTGATTCAGCTAAAAACCTTGGTGTCTGCATTGACTCTACCCTCTCCATGAACAACTTTGTTTCTCAAACTGCCAGATCTTGCTACTATCATCTCCATCGTATAAGCCTGATCAGGAAGTATCTCTCTGTCGAAACAACTGCAAAAC
Source organism: Monoplex corrugatus (assembly GCA_030674185.1). Taxonomy (NCBI): domain Eukaryota; kingdom Metazoa; phylum Mollusca; class Gastropoda; order Littorinimorpha; family Ranellidae; genus Monoplex; species Monoplex corrugatus. Next base: position 49,749,309 of record JAPXFY010000031.1, on the reverse strand, counting down.
TCGTTCTCTCCTTCATAGTGTCTCGCATTGACTATTGCAATTCACTCCTGTCTGGTCTTCCTGCCTCCACCATTCACATCCTACAGCGCATTCAAAACAATGCTGTACGCCTTGTACTCAAAAAGAAAAAAGCTGACCACATATCTCCTCTCCTGGCACAACTTCACTGGCTCCCTGTATCAAAGCGCATACAATACAAACTAGACACCATGTGCTACAAAAGCCTCAATAACGCAGCCCCCGATTACCTGTCAAGCCTACTTGAGATCTATGTTCCCTCACGTACCCTCCGCTCTGCCTCCGATCCTCTGACTTTTCGCTTTCCACGCACTAAGCTCAATACCTATGGTCCACGAGCCTTCTCTGTTTCTGGTCCACTCTCCTGGAACAAACTTCCTCTCTCAGTCCGTCAGCAACCTACTTTTGTCTCCTTCAAGTCCATTCTCAAAACTCACCTTTTCTCCTCCACATAAAATCCTAACCTCACTCAACCCCCCCCCCCCCTCTGCAGCCTGTCTCCGCTCGGAGGGGAATCATATGGTTATAATATATAATTGTATATGCTATGCTCTCTATAATTTTCCATTGCTTTTATTCTTGCTTTTATTGCTTTTATTCTTTCTCCCCATTTATAGCCATGCGTGTGTGTGTGTGTGTGTGTGTGTGTGTGTGTGTGCGTGCGTGCGTGTGCGTGCGTGCGTGCGTGTGTGCGTGCGTATGTGTCTGCTTCAGCGCTTAGATTTGATTTTATCAAGATTTTGCGCTATATAAATATTGTAATTATTATGAGTCCCTCGAGATTTAGCCGTGAGGTGCTCAGTTACCGCATGTCACCACGAGGAGGCATAACGTAGGGCTTGCTGATGGAGAGGCTATGTACTGACAGGAAGAGATTTACGCATTTTGCTCTTCTTTTCGCATAGCTGCAAGCAGCTGTGCTAACCAGTGGTGCAGGCTGAAAGTGAGAGGTGACAAGCACGCAGTCACTAGCCGACACACTAGACGCATCACATCTGCCATTGACACACGCATACATTATCACGAATAGTAATAACATAAGTCGTTATTGCTGTTTTTCATCCAAACTGTGTTGGATATTAGTAGTAATAAAGTATCTGGAAGCCACCAGTCACATTGGTATAGTGGATAACGCAACAGATTACTGACTGGAAGGTTGTGGGTTCGAATCCCCATCAGTCCCTTCAAAACTATATCATTATCGGATTGTTTGGCTTTAACCGGCTCCTACCCAGAGCTGGGCGTGCTATGAGCTCATAGGGAAGGCTGGGACCACACAATCGAGTCTCATCCACTTCACAGAAGCGTCACTGAGGGTGTTGCTCAAATCTTCTGACCAGCACTGAATGTGTGTGTATCTCTCGGGCCTGATTGACGCCAGGATATATCATGATAGTAAGCGTATAGTACAGCCCTGTCACGCAGTCTCCATCTCAGATGGAACTTCATAGCATCATGATTATCATCCTCATCGACATCATCATCATTGCATTGTTAACAAGTGTGCCAGCTTCTGTGACCATTAAGGTGGCTCAGAAAATGGGATGACCCAAAACAAAACAAAACCAAAAAAGGTGAGCGCAAGGCTAACCTCCCCGATTGCGATGATCATAAAAAAGTATCTGGAAGCCTTGTGTACATACAGTCATATACTATCTCAAATATGATTCATGACTCTACTATGAAAGATTCTGTTTCAAAACTGTGCAGATTATTATTACACATGAAAACAAAAAAATGATTCTGTACCTGAGTAATCTGAAAGACTATCCATGGAAATATGGAATATTGTTTAAGACCTAAACTATCGCAAGTACCAGTGACAGAAATATGACGAAAACTGCAATGAAACTAAACTGTATCAACATTAATAGTGCAAATCCAAAGAATTCGTGTGTAACAAAACTGTTCTGAATTTATCTACGACAGAATCCTTCAGTTGCACACAATAACGTTTTACACTTTTGATACTTGTGGCCTGCTCATTGTGTTCAATATAAAAAAGTAACAATAACAACACCAGACTATAACGCCAAACGTGGAACTACTTTATTTCTATATGAGGAATGGACGTTATGTGGTAT
>JAPXFY010000031.1:49719707-49742207 GCA_030674185.1 Monoplex corrugatus | reverse complement strand
ATGTGTGTGTGTGTGCTGGTGTATACATTATATCTATGTGTGTGTGTGTGCGTGCTGGTGCATACATTATATCTATGTGTGTGTGTGGTGTGTGTGTGTGTGTGTGGGGTGTGTGTGCTGGGTGTATACATTACATCTGTGTGTATGTGCGTGCTGGTGTATATATTATATCTATGTGGTGTGTGTGTGTGTGCTGGTGTATACATTATATTTATATATGTGTGTGTGTGTGTGCTGGTGTATACATTATATTTATATGTGTGTGTCTTTGTGTTGGTGTATACATTGTATCAATGTGTGTGTGTGCGTGCTGGTGTATACATTATATCTATGTGTGTGTGTGCGTGCTGGTGTATACATTATATCTATGTGTGTGTGTGTGTGTGTGTGTGGCTGGTGTTATACATTATATCTATTGTGTGTGTGTGTGTGTGTGTGTGTGTGTGTGTGGTGTGTGTGTGTTGTGTGTGTGTTGTGTGTTGCTGATGTATACATTATATCTATGTGTGTGTGTGCGTGCTGGTGTATACATTATATCTGTGTGTGTGTGTGTGGTATGTGTGTGTGTGTGTGTGTGTGTTGTGTTGTGTGCTGGTGTATACATTACATCTATGTGTGTGTGCGTGCTGGTGTATACACTATATCTATGTGTGTCTGTGTGTGTGCTGGTGTATACATTATATTTATATGTGTGTATGTGTGTGTGTGTGTGTGTGTGTGTGTGTTGGTGTATACATTATATGTGTGTGTGTGTGTGTGTGTGTGTGTGTGTGTGTGTGTGTGTGTGTGTGTATGCTGGTGTATACATTATATTTATATGTTTGTGTGTGTGGTGTGCTGGTGTATACATTACATCTATGTGTGTGTGTGTGTGCTGGTGTATACATTACATCTATGTGTATGTGCGTGCTGGTGTATACATTATATCTATGTGTGTGTGTGTGTGTGCTGGTGTATACATTATATTTATATGTGTGTGTGTTTGTGTGCTGGTGTATACATTATGTTTATATGTGTGTGTCTGTGTGTTGGTGTATACATTGTATCAATGTGTGGTTGCGTGCTGGTGTATACATTATATCTATGTGTGTGTGTGCGTGCTGGTGTATACATTATATCTGTGGTGTGTGTGTGTGTGTGTGTGTGTGTATACATTATATAATATAATATATATATATATATATATATTGTGTGTGTGTGTGTTGTGTGTGTGTGCTGGTGTACACATTATATGTATGTGTGTGTCAGTATGTCCTGGTGTATACATTATACCTATGTGAGTGTGTGTGTGTGTGTGCTGGTGTATACATTATATCTATGTGTGTGTGTGTGTGTGTGTGTGTGTGTGTGTGTGTGTGTGTATGTGTGTGCTGGTGTATACATTATATCTATGTGTGTGTGTGCTGGTGTATACATGATATCTATGTGTGTGTGTGTGTGTGTGTGCTGGTGTATACATTATATCTATGTATGTGTGTGTGTGTGTGTGTGTGTGCTGGTGTATACATTATATCTATGTGTGTGTGTGCTGGTGTATACATTATATCTATATGTGTGTGTGTGTGTGTGTGTGTGTGTGTGTGTGTGTGTGTGTGTGTGTGCGCGTGCGTGCTGGTGTATACATTATATCTATGCGAGTATGTGTGCTGGTGTATACATTGTATCTATTTATTTGTGCTGGTGAATACATTATATCTGTGCTTGCGTTCGTGCGTGTGTGTATGTGTGTGTGTGTGTGTGTGTGTGTGTGTGTGTGTGTTGTGTGTGTGTGTGTGTGTGTGTGTGTGTGTGTGTGTGTGTGCATTTTGTCTATCTTCGTGTGTCTGCGATGGCATGGCCATGAAAAAAACCAGATCCAGTGACTTCTGAAATACCATCCTCAAGGGAACAGAACAAAGGAAAATGAGATGTGATAGAAAAAGAAATGGAGAGATAACATTGCAGCGTGGAATTCAGATCTATGCCAGAACCCAGGCGCTTGCCCACGGACGTGAAGGATGGGGGGCAACTGGTGCAACAGTCATCGATAACAGCACCTCCAGTCACCCTGGCAAGTTTTGGGCTCTATCAAGCCATAATTAGTATGACCCAAATATGTTATTTTGTTTCGTTCACTGCACCATGTTCATCGTCCAAGTCAAAAATCAATACCAGTTGCAAAAGCTTTTTCCCATTTTCGACGAGTAGCAAAATTATGTCATCATCGTCATCAAGTGCCCTGCCACATGGCGTTGGCAATCATGGCCCTCCATATGCATCTATCCCCAAGCACATCTTTCATCCTCTTTGTCCCCAACCACTCTGCAAGTCCGTCCAATGTTGTTTCCCTGGTTCTACTGATGTTCTCTTTCCCTCCAGCTTTCCTGTTGTGACCAGGTGCTCTAATTTCCCTTTCCTCATAAAATGGCCTATACATGTTGTCTGTCTTTTCCTAATCTTCCTTATGAATGATCTTCTTGTGTCTGCCCCCATCAAGACTGTCTCGTTTGTTAACGTACATAAAAGAATATCAACCAAATGAGAAAATACTGTGTGCCCTCTTCATACAGAAACAGCTGCTCTGGATCAGCCATGTCTACCGCGTACAAAGGTATTAAAAAGGTACTAAAACACAAAAATGTACTCACAGTTCACTTCTATCTCCATCCCACCCACACCTGCTACCGCCTACAGAGGCACAAAAATGCAAATGTACTCACAGTTCAGTTCTATTTCCATCACACATACACCTGCAACTGCCTACAGAGGCACCAAAGTACAAATGTACTCACAATTCAGTTCTGTTTCCATCATACATACACCTGCAACTGCCTACAGAGGCACAAAATTACAAAATAAATGTACTCACGGTTCAGTTCTATCTCCATCACACCTACACCTGCTACTTCCTACAGAGGCACAAAAGTACAAATGTACTTACAGTTCAGTTCTACCTCCATCACACCCACACCTGCTACCACCTACAGAGGCACAAAAGTACAAATGTACTTACAGTTCAGTTCTACCTCCATCACACCCACACCTGCTACCACCTACAGAGGCACAAAAGTACAAATGTACTTACAGTTCAGTTCTACATGTATCTCCATCATACATACACCTGCAACTGCCTACAGAGGCACAAAAGTACAAATGTACTTACAGTTCAGTTCTACATGTATCTCCATCATACATACACCTGCAACTGCCTACAGAGGCACAAAAGTACAAAATAAATGTACTCACAGTTCAGTTCTATCTCCATCACACCTACAGCAGCATGACCGTCTGATGACGTCACTGTGCATATGACTTCCTTTCCATCGTCCTTCACTGGATGTGGCGTGAACATGCACGTGTTTCCCAGTTCTTGCAAGCAGGGCACGTTCCACATGTAGGATACGTTTTCCATGGCCACATCAGGGTGACAGCTCAAGGTCATCGTATGGTCGCCTCTCGTGTCAAAAGGCTGGGGGTCAGCTGAAAAAGCAAGTAGAGTCAAAATTGTTATCATTGTTGTTATTTTCAACGGGGGGGGGGGGGGGGGGGGGGGGGGGGGGGGGGGGGGGGGGGGGACAAAAAAGAAAATTAAGTACACGTATCAATGCATTCGTGTACATAACCTAAGAAGATTCCCCTGGCGTTGACCACTCTGTCCATCTTATCGCACAGGGGGTTTCAAAACCGGCTTTCCTGTTGTGACCAGGTGCTCTTATTCCCCTTTCCTCACAAAATGGCCTATAAATGTTGCTTGTCTTTTCCTAATCTTCCTTATGAATGATCTACTTGTGTCTGCCTCCATCAAAACTGTCTCGTTTGTTTTCTTTGCTGTCCATGGAACTCGCAACATTCTTCTTAGAAACCACATCTCGGCTGCCTCAATCTTGTTCTGGCTTTGCTTGTTGATTGTCCACGCCTCATAACCATAAACCATTATCGGTTCTATATAACATTCAAGAACTCTCTTCCTGATGTTAATTGATAGGCATTTGTTGGTAAGAATGCTTTTCATCTTCTTGAATGCTGTTTTGGCTTGGGCAGTTCTGCTGGCTATTTCTGGGCTGCTACTGTGGCTACAGTAGGGGCACACTAGAATGAGTAGGGGGATACTTAGTAAGTTAGATCAAACGTTTGTTCAAACTTACATAAAGAGAAATATAGTGAGTCACTGTTTTGAAGTCGTCATTTCTATCCATACTAGTAAATTTCTGCATTCTGTCAACAAAGACAGCTGACAATTACTGGCCTGATCTTTCAGGAATGCATTTTTCATTTATTTAGAACGATTATCAAGACTAATCTAAATGAAAGACACAAGAAGGTATGTAAAAATTGAGGTTAATACGTAACAGACCCTGAACGGTATTTTGCAACTTTAAAACATTTAAAGACACAAACAGAAATGTAGAAAAAAATTCTAACACAAATGTAAAAAAATTCTAACACAATGTTAAAAAAGATTCTGACCCATATGTAAAAAAAAGGTTTTTAAGTATTGTATACCTTTCTAACAGAGAAAGAAGCTATGGCTTCAGCTATGCTTTATATCAAATCAGTGATAGCATGTTTTGGAAACATGTTTTAGGGCTTTCTTGTAATGTTTTCATTTAAGTAAAACCCAAACTATTGATTAAATGTAATTTCAAAAATGTCTTGGAAAAGGTATTGTAAAATATTGAGTGGACTTAAAAGGAGACAGCATTATAAGATTCATGTATGGATTCAATGAAGGATTTCAGGATTCAAAGAAGGATTTCTGAACTGCAATTGAAAAAATAACAGCTCGTTTCCTATTTATTGTAAAGTTGAAAGAAATTTTGAAAAAAAATAAGCATAAATTTCCTGGCTTTTACTTGGTCTTAAAACAAACAAAAAATGTGCATATATAAGACATGCAAACTGCAGACAGAACTAATATATTATAATTATATGGTCAACTATCGTGGTCAATAAAGTCCAACCTAGCACTATATTCGTGTACCCTCATGTGGGATCTCAGGCCAAAGTCTGAGGCACACAGGCGGCCACATACTGGACACTCAGTGGAACGCTCTGCAGAATTGGTTCTGGCCTTTATTGCTGCACGCTTTTCCACTTGGCTGCTCTGTCTTTCATTTTCATAAGCTTCTGTTCCCTTGCGAATATCTTGCCTCAATTCAGACATGTTTGCGGCTGTGATTTCCCATTGTTCTTCATCAGTGTCACATTTCTGGAGAGAGTTTTTCAGGGTGTCTTTTTGGCCATCTTCTTGGTCGACGGCCCTTTGTCAGTTCACCGTAGAAGAGCTGCTTTAGATGCCTGTTATCCTGCGTGCACACGAGATCCAAGCCATCTTAGCTGAGACTGTGTTAACAGTGCATCTATGCTTGGCATCTGGACTTACAAAGTACATTCACGATTGAGACTCTGATGCACCATTTGATGTTTAAGATACGTCGGACGCAGCGCTAATGAAAATATACTGACTAATGTACAAACAATATTTCTAAAGCACTAAAAACAATCTCTTTTATCATGAGACAAAGTTGTTTTCACTTTTGAAATTTTAGCAAAACAGGAACATTTTCAGGCTCTTGTACGGAGTGGTCAGAGAAATAGTGAACAGGTGCTCCATAAAGGAGTATTTCATCAAAATCCATAAACTACAAGAGCTTAGATTAATTGAAAAGGTCACAACTATGAATGATATACACAGTTAGTGGAGCATCCGGAAAGAAATGGGACTTATAAACAATTTTTGTTGTGACCTTTGTTTGTAGATGAAAGACATGTTTAGATGCCAAACGATTTCAATTTCAATTTCTCAAGATGACGTCTTCACGCTCGGAATGAATTCCATATGCACTATCGTCACAACTGCCCTGTGATGGAGAAAATACCGAATGATCATGGCACAAGCCTTAAGCCTGCACATTAACTCAAGAGCTGGCCAGGTCCTGAGGTCCTACCTACATGTAGATAGTTCCATAACCCTGAGGTCGTAGGGGAGCGAGGTGACAGAGACCTCAACTTTTCCCGGGGCCAGCATTATGAAGACAGCGCCCATCCCCTCTCCCTCGCTTCAAAACGCAATGGACTACCGACTGGAAGGTTGTAGGTTCGAATCCCCATCAGTCCCTTCAAAATTGTATCATTGTGGGATCTTTCGGCTCTAACTGGCTCCTAACCAGAGTTGGGCGTGCTATGGCTTCACCAGGAAGACTGGGACCACACAGTCGAGTCTCATCCTCTTCATGGATACATCATTGAGGGTGTTGCTCATATCTTCTGATCAGCACTGCAGGTGTCTGTATCCCTCGGGCCTGGTTGACGCCAGGATATATGATAGTAAGCGTAGGGTACAGCCCTGTCAGGCAGTCTCAATCCTGGATGGAACTTCATAGCACCATGATTATCATCCTCATTGACATCATCATCATCGTACTGTAAAATTTAATTGTCAGCTTCTGTGGCCATTAAAGATGGCATAGAAACTAGGACGGAAAAATGATGAGCACAAAAGTAACTTCCCTGAGTGCGATGATCCTAAAAAAATGTATCGTTATAAAAGCAAGTTTTAAAACACTCTTTCAGTATTTGATTTTCATTGTAATTTTTTCGAAAAATGTATAATTGCAAATGTAAATTTAAAACATTCTTTCAGACTTAAGCCTTTTTAAAAATTAGCGTGCCGAAAATACAGAAGAATACAATGCAAAATCGAGATGAATTTGCACCTTTGGCGTATTTTACCGTTAAGTCATGAATTTTAAACATTGTTTATGTGCCTTACATCATAACATGTATATGATAGGACGTTTCATCAAGAACATCAAGTTACATTATACCTAATGTCATCAAAGTATGTGCCTTACATCATTACATGTATATCATAGGACGTTTCATCAAGAACATCAAGTTACATTATACCTAATGTCATCAAAGTATGTGCCTTACGTCATTACATGTATATGATAGGACGTTTCATCAAAAACATCAAGTTACATTATACCTAATGTCATCAAAATATGTGCCTTACATCATTACATGTATATGATAGGACGTTTCATCAAGAACATCAAGTTACATTATACCTGATGTCATCAGTGAGTCTTGGTTCTTTTATGTTCCCTATTTTTACATGATTTATTATTGGTCTTCTTTGTGTTTGTTTGTTTCCCCCCCCCCCCCCCCCCCCCCCCCCCCCCCCCCCCCCCCCCCCCCCCCCCCCCCCCCCCCCCCCCCCCCCTTTTTTTTTTTTTTTTTTTTTTTTTTTTTTTTTTTTTTTTTTTTTTTTTTTTTTTTTTTTTTTTTTTTTTTTTTTTTTTTTTTTTTTTTTTTTTTTTTTTTTTTTTTTTTTTTTTTTTTTTTTTTTTTTTTTTTTTTTTTTTTTTTTTTTTTTTTTTTTTTTGTTAATCATAATGTAATTTAAAACATTCTTTCAAGACTTAACTTCATTAATAATTCAGTGCGAAAGAGTGTTACATGCATAATGAATTTGCACCTTTGGCGTTTTAAACTTCATGTCATATTTTCAAAAATGTGTCCTTAATCATTACATGTATATAATAGGACGTTTCTCAAGACATGCAAGTTACATTATCCTAATGTTCATCAAAGTATGTGCTACATCATACATGTATATGATAGGAACTTTCATCAATAACATCAGTTTACATTATACTGATGTCATCAAAGTATGTGCCTTACTCATCATGTAAATGATAGGACGTTTCATCAATGAACATAAGTTTACATTATACCTAATGTCTCAAAGTATGTGTCCTTACATCATTACATGTATATGATAGGACGTTTCATCAAGAACATCAAGTTACATTATACCTAATGTCATCAAAGTATGTGCCTTACATCATTACATGTATATGATAGGACGTTTCATCAAGAACATCAAGTTACATTATACCTAATGTCATCAAAGTATGTGCCTTACATCATTACATGTATATGATAGGACGTTTCATCAAGAACATCAAGTTACATTATACCTAATGTCATCAAAGTATGTGCCTTACATCATTAACATGTATATGATAGGACGTTTCATCAAGAACATCAAGTTACATTATACCTGATGTCATCAAAGTATGTGCCTTACATCATAACATGTATATGATAGGACGTTTCATCAAGAACATCAAGTTACATTATACCTAATGTCATCAAAGTATGTGCCTTACATCATTACATGTATATGATAGGACGTTTCATCAAGAACATCAAGTTACATTATACCTAATGTCATCAAGGTATGTGCTTACATCATTACATGTATATGATAGGACGTTTCATCAAAACATCAAGTTACATTATACCTAATGTCATCAAAGTATGTGCCTTACATCATTACATGTATATGATAGGACGTTTCATCAAGAACATCAAGTTACATTAAAACCTAATGTCATCAAAGTATGTGCTTACATCATTACATGTATATGATAGGACGTTTCATCAAGAACATCAAGTTACATTATACCTAATGTCATCAAAGTATGTGCCTTACATCATTACATGTATATGATAGGACGTTTCATCAAGAACATCAAGTTACATTATACCTATGTCATCAAAGTATGTGCCTTACATCATTACATGTATATGATAGGACGTTTCATCAAGAACATCAAGTTACATTATACCTAATGTCATCAAAGTAGTGCCTTACATCATTACATGTATATGATAGGACGTTTCATCAAGAACATCAAGTTTTATTATTTTAGTCATCGTGTATCAATAACCTCGTTCATGTTTTTGTCAGAACAGTCTCAGTTTCAGTTTCATTTCTCAGATGACGTCTCCGCGCTCGGAACGAATTCCATGTGTACTAACGTCACAGGTGCCATGTGTATGGTGATCATGGCACAAGCCTTAAGCCTGCACATAAACCCATGAGCTGGCCAGGTCCTGAGCCCTACCCAGACTATGTTTTTACCTAGTCTATATTTATACTGGTATTTTATCAGCCTACCGCTGGAATAATCTTGGTTACATGTAAATGACATGTGTATGTGTGTATCTTATCTTCAAAAAAAATAACATACATATAAAGCAAAAGAAATAATGATTAAAGGTCTGAATCACAACACAAGTAGCTATTCTGTATAAACTCGTTTCACATGACAGAACCCCCCCCCCCCCCCCCCAGTCAATGCCCAAATGCTCGAGTCTATCAACTAGGTGAAGACAATATTTTCTTAATTATCATAGATAGGTAAGTAGTAAGTAAGTAAGTAAGTAAGTAGTAAGTAAGTAAGTAAGAAAGTAAGTAAAACAAGCAAGTAAGCAAGACAAGCAAGTAAATGAATGTGAGTAAGTAAGTGGATATAGATTAGAGATAAGTACGATGAATAAAAAAATACAGTGTCAGAACAACATTGGTTAATCTCACGATAAATAATTGTTTGTAATTAAACTGCATTTTTTCAGCTTTTCCTCCTTGTTCGTTTTTCTGTTCTTTCTTCCTCTTCCTTCCCCCACTGTTCTTCATCTGGGTTTCTGTTTCTCTCCTGTCAAACGTTTTTTTGTTTTGTTTTTTTTGTTTTGTTTTTGTCCCAACATTTTCCACTGCCTTGGTAATATTGATCCTATGCCTCTCATTCCAGCTCTTCAACACGGTACCACCCCATCCCACCCCCCAAGTTCATTCATTCAGGGTTCAAGTGACAGGAACCCAAAGGTATCAGAGATGTCAGGCCTCATGGTGTCACAGAGAATACATCAGGAGAATGAAAATAGAATAAATCATTACAAGAATATGAGTTGTTCACATACACACATATGCACGAAAACACACACGACACACACACGCACACACGCACACAGCACACGCGCACACACAAACACGCGCACACACGCAAACACACACACGCACGCAAACACTTGCACACAGCACACACACGCGCACACACAAACATACACACAGCATGCACACACACACACACATACACAAGCATTCACGCACGCACATACCATTCCGATAACCCTTTGACTCCTGCACCCTATCCACCAACTGCAAAAACTTAACCCTTCGACTCCCTCACCATATCCACCAGGATGCTGGTGGACATGGTGAGGAAGTCAAAAGGTTAAAGTTTTTGCTTTGCTAGCAATGGTTGACCAATGAAGGATGTTGGTGGACAGGCTGCAGGAGTCAAAGGTAAAGTTTGCTTTGCTAGCATGGTTGACCAATGAGGATGTTGGTGGACAGCTGCAGGAGTCAAGGGTTAAAGTTGTTGCTTTGCTAGCATGGTTGACCAATGAAGGATGTTGGTGGACAGGCTGCAGGAGTCAAAGGGTTAAAACAAACAACGAATCCAGTCCAATCCAAAGCTATCAGATAAAACTGACAGGCAGGCCTTATACTGATTCTACTCATCCATGTTACCTTCTACACAAGTCCTCTGGTCACTGGACAAAATCTGATCATCAGGACACAGGCACGTGGTCCTGTTGCTTGGCAACGGTATGCAAATTTCAGCACACCCACCATTATTGTCGCCACAACCGTGAAGACCTGAAAAACACGTTCGAACAAATCTGATGGAGAAAACTACAGAAAGAAAGTTAATCAATTAAACAGAATGAAATCACTGAGTAGATAACCATCTAACAACGAAGACAATAGACAAAACAATAAGTACACAACAAATGCTCATATGACTCTTACTACAATTAACATGGCTGAAATGAATAGACCGACAGACAGACAGACAGATTGATAGATAGATAGAGACAGATTGACAGAGACAGACAGACGACAGACGACTGACTGACTGACGAGAGAGAGAGAGAGAAGACAGAGAAGACAGAGACAGAGAGACAGACAAATAGAGACAGACTGACAGATAGACAGACAGACAGATAAACAGAGACAGACAGACAGAGACAGACAGGACAGACAGAGACAGACAGAGACAGAAGACACAGCCATAGAGAGAGATCAACAGACAGACTGACAGAAAGACAGGCAGAGACAGACATACATACAGAGCCAGACAGACATACAGAGAAAGACAAGAGAGAGAGAGAGAGAGTGTGTGTGTGTGTGTGTGTGTTTGTGTGTGTGTGTGTGTGTGTGTGTGTGTGTGTGTGTGGTGTGTGTGTGTGTGTGTGTGTGTGTATGTAAGAGAGACAGAAAGAATGAAAGAGAGAGAGTGAGAGAGAGAGAAGAAGAGAGAAAGAGAGAGAGAGGGAGAGAGAGGGGAGGAGAGAGAGGAGAGAGAGAGAGTGAGAGAGAGAGAGAAGAGAGAAGAGAGAGAACTCAGAACTCAGAAATCAGAACTCAGAAAATGTTTATTGTACATCGGCCTTAGGCTGCAATACATGCATGGGGAAGGGGAGGGGAGGGGTTCGGGTTTTCTGATGCATTCATACAAGTTATACTAAAGAACTACAGTGAACTCTGTCACATTGTCCCCTTCTATCGTTTACCGTCACATAAGCTGGGATACATCCATCTTTGCATTTACAGTAGTCATTTCATTTGTATTCTAGTCCATATCCCTTAACTGGCCAGTTAAAAATATTTGTGGTTAACCACATCTATAACATTCATCCAACTGTCAATTTTACAATAATTGGCTATCAGACAAATAAATCATTCAATTAGTATACAGATGCATCGTTTCATGTATCCTGCAGTGATCATGCAGTTGATCAATACATTCAACCACAGCTACTTAACATAAACAATCAATCGATTGATCGATCAACCAATCAATCAATCAATCAACCAACCAATCAATGAACCAATCAATCAACTAATTTACCAAATGATCAATCAAATAATCAGCCATTCAGCCCGTGGATCAACCAACTAATCAACTTTCAATTGACTGGGTCAGATGCATTATCCAACCGTACAATCGTATCAATTCAGTAACAATCACTTGATGTAATCGCTCACTCACTCACTCACTCACTCAATCGATGAACCATTTAACCAGTTAATCAGTCAACCAGTGACTTAATCAACCAGACAACCTTGAATTTAACTGAGTCCGACATATAAATTCTGCAATCACTATGTCAAATAACGTTAATCAATCATCCATACATTCAATAATTCAAGTCACGAGAATCCATAGCTAAATCCATCAATATGTAAATCGATCAGTCGGTGAGTCACCCATCAATTACAAATTAGATCATCATTCCGTTGTCAGCTAATCATGCGTTCAATTTATCAATTCATTCATCAGTGTACCTAAACCAATCAATGGAATCAATGTACAGTGAAATAAACCAACAAACATTTACATAAGAGCAGTCAGTTAATTGGCAAACACAGACATTTATAATGCCAATCAGTTGATCAGACTAATTGCAGATCAGTCACTCATTAACCAAAACAACTGACATTGAGACAATACCAAATGATTATCCAATGCATAGTTAGCACTTGACATCATAGTTGCCTCCCCTCTCCCCACTTCTTACTACTGCTCATGAACACATGGGCATTCCATTTGGTCCCTTTTTATCCACTGGACGAGGCGGCAGGGAAGTTTTTAGTCTTCTTTTTATTATCCGTTGTTTGTGTTTGTGGTCTGTTTGTAACCGTGCGTTCGCGCTTAACAAAGGTTGGCCGAAAATTTGCGCTTGTCTTGTCTTGTTTTGTTGAATACGCGCTTACATTGGTTTTCTTGTTCTTCTGGTTCCTGTTTGCTTGGGCGCGGGCAGTCGCACTTGTTTTGCATCTTTTAGTTCAGATATAACTCTGAACTCAATCTTCGGCAGTCAGCAATAGTTCAGGCCATAGACTGAACTGAAGGTTATGTATACACACACACACGCGCGCGCGCGCGCACACACACACACACACACACACACACACACACACACACACACAACAATATATATATATATATATATATATAATATATATATATATATATATATATATACATATTATTATATATGTATGTGTGTGTGTATATATAATACATATATAAATATATACACCATATTACACTAATATCATCATACATACATATACACATAGATATATACAGATGTATACACACACACACAATGTAGATACTATCACCTATGTTTGCATATATGTACACCAACGTCAACTGTATACACAGACACATGCACACATGTGTATCTATATGCGCACCCCCTTCATATTCAAATAAACATTTGTTTATCTTTACAATTGTAATAAAGTATTGTCAGAAATTCTAGTGCTAGTATCTAACATAACTATTAGTTTTCTTCTCCTTTTAACATTTTTTCTACTATTCATAGCGTAGAAAACGTACCTGGACACGCTGTGACTTCGGTGGCTACTTGTTGATTGAAGCAGTATGCACAAAGGCATACTGACTAAATCCTTAAAAAATTTCGACCTGGGGTAAACACAAGAGGGACATCTAAATAATGTGTTCTTCGTTTTCAGATTCTGTCCTGAAAATGGACATACCTTTTCTTGATCAGATTCACTGTATCTATTTTATATCATTGTTTAGTGGTAAAACGTTCAACCTTTTTTGTGAAAGGGCAACTCTGAAACAGTATATATCGATATAGTCAATGTACTTCTCTTTTTCAAAGATAGTCTTAAATGATCTGTAGCTTTCATACCTATCTCTGTTTCTGAGTGACCCAGACCATTCTTGAATATATAAGTCTACAAGTCTCTGTTTAAATACACGCAAAAAGGCTTTTACATCACCAACACCTTGTTGCAGCCACACGATATTAAATCCAGTTTCACACAAAATGTCCCTTGTTTTGAAGCCCACCATTCTTTCCCAGCCCTGTCAAGTTCCACTAACATTTGGTAAGCCTTATTAGGTAACCTATTTGGATTCATTTCAAGTGATTTAAATCAATAGCTTAAGACAGGTAATTGAGGAGTTGACATAAAGAGGATATCTTCCCAAATCCCATATACCATCTTGTTAGATGTCCTGACTGGAACACCTAACAGTCTGTTGCACGATACCAAATGTACTTTCTCTATATGCTCGAGTCTGTTAAGTCCCCATATCTCAGAAGAATACAACAAAATAGGTTGAATATTACATCAAACAATTTGAAGAAAGTTTCTATAGTCATGACTTCATATTTTGAAAAGTCCTATTCAATAGCAAAGTTGCTTTTTTTACCTTTTGTCACCAAATGTTCTGTGAGACTGTCAACATCTAATGTAGCATTTTAGCTGATGAAAACAGATCACATGATACGATGAAATAGTCAACTACACTCGACCCTGAAGCTCCAATGTATGTATAACTACCATCAAAGTCCGGGTCACACAGACTATTCAAAATGATACAAACATATTGCATAGCTCGAGCAGTTGGTTTCCAAAAACATTTGTGTGGCAGTCATGGGACTGTCTCAAAAAGTCATTGTTGACAGAAAGATCAGTTAAGACACTGTCACTGTCATATCCAAATGAACAGTAATTACCATCAGCTGTTCTGGCATTTAATCATCAGTCAACAAGACATAAAAGTCATCGTGCGAAACTTGTAAATCTAACAAACATTGCTCCAATATTTCCATACCAAACCCATCATGCTGATTATTTCAGTATGTGGAATCATGAGGGGGAATATATGTACATACAAACATTACAGGTTATTTGTTGAAAACAAATCTTGTTGATTTTAACAATAATAGCATTTTCCTTTTAACCTCAATTCGTTTAACAAACGATTCAAAGGTTTTTCTTACCATAACTATTATTCCACCGGAATACCTTCCTTGATGAGATAGTTTCTTTGCTGTTAGTGTAAATACAACAAACTCTTGAAACAAAGATGAATCAAAATCATTCGCTATAAACGTCTCAGTGAGACAAATGAAATCATGCTGCGAAATGAAATTAATGAAATCCTCATCATCCAGTTTCGGTAATAATCCATTCACATTATAAGTGAGAAATTAATCTGTGGATTATTAACATTATGCACATGTATATTCACCACTGATGGACATGATCTCACTTGGGATCCGTCAACATTTTGGGATCCTGGTAACATACTTATCCTTTTGTTTTTACTACTTGCTGTTGGGCCCAGCCGATGTTATCAGTGCCCGAGGCACCACTAGAGCTAGCTTTGGAATTACACTGCATACTTCTATCGCCTTTTGAGCAATCAGCAGCTGTTCTTTTCATAGAGTCCAGAATACTGGTCTGACTGCCTGACCTGTCTGTTGTACTGCGCATCTGTCTGCTTCTCTTTTTAGGAGGGGCAGTACGTTTTGACCACTGCTGTTTTGGTGAACATGAACCACTGTCCTTTCTTTCTCTGCAGAATCCTGCTGAGGTTCTACAGGTGTTGCTTGCGTGTGCCTAGTGGACTCGTCAATGTGTCCATCTGACTCTCTGTCTGTGTCAGCCCTAAGTGCTGTACTGACTTGTGTCATTGTTTTGTCAGTGTCTTCATGACTAACTCATCTAGGTCACTATCATTTTGCTCATCACATTGTGAGACACTAACATCGTCTGTCACATCTGTAATAACACTGGTTGATTCAATTTCAGTATTGTCTCTTTATAATATCTTCTGTCCCTGAACCTCGTCCATGACAACTGATAAGTCATCATCAGTCATATCGCTTTTTATTTCGTCTTTCTCACCATGATCATCGTCAGTGTACGAAACACTACCGTTATTGTCATCACTGTCTCTATCAGTATGATCATGTGCACACTCCTCTCTGGTTATTTTCTGCCAACATCTTTATCGTGGATCATTCTGGTATTGACTCGTGCCCGACGTGAATCATTTTCATGGGTGACGGCAGTACCTTTTTGGCGGTGACTGTTTCTATCATTTTGTTGGTGTCTGCCTGCAGTAACAGTGAGCCGTCTGTTGTCACTGTCTTTAAGGAACACCACTCTCCTGTGTCCTGGAATGACCAGCTCTCGCTGACATCCCTTCTGTGTCACCTCACTGTAAAAATACTCTCCAAGAACAACAGGTGTGGCGATATTCTGGTTGGAACCGTGATGGAAAGGGCTCTTCCAACCTCTGTGACTTACGATGTCTCTGTTAGAGGTACAGTTTGTATGGGAATGTCCTCTCCTCTCTGACACGTCCCTGGGACGTTGATATTGGTGTTCGTTGTCAGTAAGGGAGGTCCTAGTGTATTGACGGTGCTGGCCTCTATAATTATCTTTGGGCTGTTGATTGTGACTGCGGTACCAGCTTCTGTCATGGTCTTTCCGTTTGTTGTATTGGACGTACAGCCAGTCCTCATTTTCCCAGCTGTATTGTTGGCCATGGTTGTTTTCATACAAAGTGACGAAGAGTGCTCCCTGTCTCTCACTTGCAGCTTTCCATTGTAGAAATAGGCATTTTTTCCTTGGCCTCTATAGAAATCCAGCATTCCCTTCTGCTTAGTGGTGAGGTCAACAGACACTTTTATTCCGCTTTTTCTGAAGTTCTCTCTCAGCTGTCTGTCCCTCAAAATGACCATTTTTCCCGACCAACGGCAGAACTGGGCAATGATAGGCCACGGGTCATTACCAGGACGCCGTGGTTTCCCGAAGCGGAACGCTCCACAACATCTTCGTGCCACCTGGGGCTCAGATCATGATAGTTCAATACATCAATGATGAGCTGAGCTGTCGTAGCTTTGTCCTCCATTTCACTCTCTCAATATTTATAAATTTCAAATTTTCACTTTGACATCCTCTTCTATGTAGTCTTAATTTTCTTCAAGTTTGTCAAGTCTTTCAAAGATGACCGAATTGTCCTCTTTAAGGGTTTCAATGTCGTCGTTGTGCCGATCAACACAGAGTTTCAGTTCATTCATTTTGTCCAGAATTTCTGTAATATTGTCTTGTAATTTTTTTAACTTTTCACCTATAACGTTTGTGATCCCATTGGTATGAACCTGCAGTTCGTGCTGCACTTGGGAAAACGCCAGTCAGTGAACTGCATTACATTGTCCTGGTATCGAAGAAAGTCCGGTTGAGAAATTGTAATCTTTACTAAGATTTGTTTTAAGTGTCTATGTTTACTGGATATCTGTGAGAGAGGGAGAGGGAGAGAGAGAGAGAGAGAGAGAGAGAGGAGAGAGAGAGAGAGAGAAAGAGAGAGGAGAGTAAGATAGAGAGAGGGAAAGAGAAAGAGACAGAGACAGACTGACAGACAGACAGATAGACAAGCAACAAGGCATTGGCTTACTGTGTGTGATGGTTTTGAAGTGAAAAAAACGTGAAGACCATAAATCTTTGCTCACTGGATTCCCATAGCACGTTCCTGCTGCCATCCAGTTTCACTCTCTGTAATCTGCCTTCATTCTGTTTAGATGATGAAATTAAGACTGAGAAATCTGTTGGTTTTATAGATAGACAGACAGACAGACAGACAGACAGAAAAATGGATAGAGAGATAACAGATAATTAATAGATTAGATAGATAGATAGATAGATAGATAGATAGATCAGATAGGATAGAGATAGATGACAGATAGACAGATACAGCAATAGATAGATAGATAGATAGATAGATAGAGACAGATAGATAGAGTACATAGATAGATAGATAGATAGAAGAGACAGAAGAGACAGACAGACAGACAGACAGACAGACAGAATAGACAGACAGACAGATAGACAGATAGATAGATAGATAGATAGATAGATAGATAGATAGATAGATAGATAGATGGATGGATGGATAGATAGATAGATAGATAGATAAGATAGATGGATAGATAGATAGATAGATAGATAAATAGATAGACAGATAGATAGATAGACAGATAGATTGATAAATAGACATATAGACAGACAGACAGACAAATTTAATAATAATAACAGTAAATAGCTTTTGTATAGTGCTATTCTCAGTTCGACTCACTGCGCTGTTACATAAACAAATAATCTCACTCACATACCAATAACATCATTTTTCAATCACACCACACACACACACACACACACACACACACACACACACACACACACACACACACACACACACACACACACACACACACACACACACACACAAACAAACAAACAAACAAAAAATAATGCCAATCAACACAGTGCAAAACGAACTAACCAGTCATGGACATGATTTTTAGGCAATACGTGTTGTTCTTACCGTAGTAAGCTCATTTCAGTGATGTAGACGGAGTCCAGAAAGAAGGCGAGGCCGTAATGTAATAATCAGTCTTCTGTCCAGCAGAGTTGTCCTTCCCTTGCCGTCAAGGTCAGACATTTCCACAATGCCGGTTACCGATCCGCCCAGACAGACGGTTATCTGGAATCCATGGAACGAGCAGAGTTGTAGTATTAATGTTTTCTTATTGTATCATTGAAGTGTGACGGTGAGATCCCATGTTGTATTTGTTCCAAAATATTTCATAAATAGAGACAAGAGAGAGAGAGAGAGAAAGAGAGACAGAGAAAGAAAGAAAGAGAAAGAGAAAGAGAGAGAAAAAACAGAAAGAAGAAACAGAGAGTGACGAGAGAGAGAGAACAGCGAGACAGAGAAAGAAAGAGAGAGAGAGAGACAGAAAAGAGACAAGACAGAGACAGAGAGAAAGAGAGACAGAGACAGAGAGGAGAGAGGGGAAGAGAGAGAGAGAGAGAAGAGAAGAGAGAGAAGAAAGAGAGAAATTAAGAAAGAGACAGAGAGAGAGAAAAAGAAGAGAGAAGAAGAGAGAGAGACAGACAAACAGAGAGAGAAAGAGAGAGAGAGAAGAGAGAAGAGAGAAAGAGAGAAAGATAGAGAGAGACAGAACAGAGAGAGAGAAACAGAGAAGAAAGAAGAGAGAAAGAGAGAGAGAAAAGACAGAAGAGAGAGAAGAGACAGAGAGAGAGAAAAGACGAGAGAGAAGAGAGAGAGAGAGAGAGAGAAGAGAGAGAGAGAAGAGAGACAAACGTATAAGTCACTTATAGAAAAAACAAATCTTTATATTGTTATGTTGTTGCGATGGATTTTCCGTAAGAATAATGCAACCAGTACATGTCAAGTACGATAATCCCTTCTAGAAGGACCTTCTTGAAGTCAAAGAAGAACCCTCACTCATTTGTAAGACAAAAACAAAAATCTCTCGACTTGAATATTGTGACAAAGAAACGGACGGAAAATAATGTTCCTTCACTCTGTCTACATTTTGTGTACACTTCCTTGCAGAGCAAAGTGAGAATCGTTGCTCTAAGCGGCTCCTACCCAGAGTTGGGCGTGTCATGGGCTCATTGGGAAGACTGGGACCACACAGTCGAGTCTCAAGCACTTCACGGATGAGTCATTAAGGTGTTGCTCAAATCTTCCGTCCAGCACTGCATGTGTCTGTATCTCTAGGGCCTGGTTGAGGCCAGGATAGATTATGATAGTAAGCGTAGAGTACAGCCTTGTCACGTCGTCTCAATCCTAGATGGAACTCCATAGCATCATAATTATCATCCTCATCGACATCTCATCATCGCATTGTAAAAACTGTGCCAGCCAGCTTCTGTGCCCATGAAGGTGGCGTAGAAAATGGGACGGAAAAAAAGGTTAGCACAAAGCTAAACTTCCTGAGTCGATGATCCTAAAATAAATAAATAAAATAAAAATTGAAAAAAACAAACAAACAAACAAAACAGAAGAGAGAGAGTAGAGAGAGAGAGAGAGAGGAGAGAGAGAAGATCGTTGCTCTGGCAACTATACTTTTCTGTCTTGTAGATACAAGCTTCCTCTATTTTACTTTCATACCCCCCCCCCTCCTCCCTCCCCCGTGGGGATGCTGGAGGCTCTTTCAGTATAAATAGTTCCCCACTTCTGGAAATTCTGTGCTAGAAATTTCATCTTTTCGCTCACTGTCTGCCTTGTTCCTTTGCTTTCTGTCATTTCTTACTATCATTTTCTGCCTTGCTGGTCCATTCACTGTTGTGTGTTGATAAAGTCTTACGTACTTTTTTCTTAGTACTGACAATTAGGTACACGTATTAAGTGCATTTCTGGCTCTAGGGAGGTGAGATATGCGGCAACAATTTTAGGTAATTTATCCTGTTTTTATATATGTTCTGGTGTATTTAGGTATGCTTAAATCTGTATTCAGATGTGTTTTTTTAATCTCCTGTGTGATAAATTGGACGAAGCGGTCAACGCCAGGGGCATCTCAGATTATGTGCGTGAATGCATTGGTATGTGTACTTAATTTTCTTTTCTTTTTTTTCTGTTGAAGTTTTGTATGTGTTGAAGCGGTTTATAGCCTTGATATGGTTCACGCAGTTGGCTGGACTTT
This sequence comes from Monoplex corrugatus, assembly GCA_030674185.1. NCBI lineage: Eukaryota > Metazoa > Mollusca > Gastropoda > Littorinimorpha > Ranellidae > Monoplex > Monoplex corrugatus. The sequence goes on along the minus strand of JAPXFY010000031.1, from coordinate 49,722,008 downwards.
AAACAACAATAAAATGACAATAACTTTCATACGGAACGATCAGTTGTTTTGAAAAATGGGAGTGGAGAACTATATCCGGTCTCAGTCTGTGTATGTATGTTGTGTGTGTGTGTGGTGCGTACGTGCGTTGCGTTGCGTGCGTGGCATGTGTGCATGCGCGTGCGCGAGTGAAAGTGTCCGCTTCTTCGGTAAAACTAGTACAAAATGCGCATGTGCAATCTACGAGTACGTGTTTAAGTGCACATGTACGAAGAAATGTGTTTGATGTGTAAAGACGAGCAGAAAGTGAAGAGAGAAAGAAAGAGGAAAGAGAGAGGAAGAATAAGTGTTGTAGTGAGAGAGAAAAGAGAGAGAGAGAGTATGTGTGTGGTGTGATGAGAGAGAGAGAGAGAAAGTATGTTGTGAGTGGTGAGAGAGAGAGGAGAGAGAGAGAGAGAGAGAGTAGTGTGTGAGTGTGGGAGAGAGAGAGAGAGAGAGAATGACAATGACAATGATGCTGTATTTCCCAAAGGTAAAAGTTATTGATTAGAAGCCATTTTTCAGACTTGCCGTTGCTAATCTATACACATGACGTTTGTTTACAGTAACAAGTACAGCTTAATCAATTCTTGTGTCTTATCCGATCAAAAGCGTAGGTACAATATACATATGCACATATAGATAGATAGATAACAACGACAGACAGACAGACAGACTACAGACAACAGACAGACAGACAGACAGATCTCCTTATTCAATACAGTTGATCTTTCTATGAGAGTTCATATGATGCATATGGCATTGATAGTTCCTTCTCTTTCAAAACATCCACATCGTTCTTCTGCTGTTTGTGGTTTGATTCTGTTCCTTGTCCTCATTATAATCATTCTTAACAGAATCTTTGTCACATGACTCATCAAACCAGTTCGCATTCTAAAGCTTTCTTTGACTGATTTTGACATATATTTAGGGATTTTTTCCAGTGTCATAAATTTCATTTACGAGGACTGTTACCTTTTCAATACCAAATTCACCTAGAGCCTCTATCGTTTCTACAGTAATATTGTTTGGTCCTGGGGCTTTTCTCTGTTTCATCTTTTTCAACGCTGCTCTGAACTTCACTTTCCTGTTTAATGTTTTCAACGCTCTCTAACTTCATTGTTCATTATGGGTGTCCTTCATTGTTCTATCTAATGATGTGTTTCTTCCTTTCTGTCATCATCAAAAAGATCTTTAATGTACTCTCCCATCTTCTAATACTTGTCTTTTTCCATAATAATTGTTACCATCTTCAGATTTTAAGCAACCAGTCTGATGCTGCATGTCTTTTTCCTGTGGTAATTTCTTCAGTGTTTCTGCTACATAAACTTAGGGCATGTTTTATGTCTGTCTTCTGATTCTTTCACTTTGTTTCTAGCCAAGCGTACTTACCTTTGTCGCACTGATTCCCTAGATTAGGAAAAGATAATATTTGTGCGATATTTTATGAGGCAAGAGAAATTGAGCACCTAGTCACAACAGAAAGCTAGAGGGAAAAGAGCACCTGGTGAACCCAGGAAGAAAATATTAGTTTTACAGAGTGGATGAGTACAGAAAGGGTAGGAGATATACTTGCAGCATGGAGGGCCATAATCGCCAACGCCATGTGACAATGCACATGATGATGATGATGATGATGATGATGAGTGATGATGATGAATGATGATGATAATGATGATGATGATGATGATGATGTATGATGGTGAAATGATGAGATTGTTGTTGTTATACTGTTGTTATTGTTATCAGTGTTATAATCATTGTCATTATCATTATTGATATTTGTCTTTCAGTACGATTATAGTTGTGATCATTATCACTAATGATGTGATGGTTATTATTATTATATTATCATTATTATTATTATCATTATTCATTATATATTATTATATTATTATATCATTGTTATTGTTGTTGTTATATAATATTATCATTATTGTTGTTGTTTTTGTTGTTGCTGTTGTTGCTGTTCTTGTAATGGACAGTAACTAATGAGCACAAAAGGGTGACCTCAGTATCCCTTGACCTTTAGTGAATGTGTCATTAGTGCAAATAACAATGGCTATTGAATCCCCTGTTGTTGTACACACACACACACCACACACACACACACACACACACACACACACACACACACCCCACACACACACACACACACACACACACACACACACACACACACACACACCACACCACAAAACACAGTCAAGAGGGCAAGAGAGAGAGAGAAAAAAAACTGCTATACTTACTTGAACTATCCACAGCCACACATTGGGACAGATC
>JAPXFY010000031.1:49702207-49714707 GCA_030674185.1 Monoplex corrugatus | reverse complement strand
CTCCTCTTTCTCTCCCATTATGTAACACATCAGTCCCAATTTCTGATTCAGCTAAAAACCTTGGTGTCTGCATTGACTCTACCCTCTCCATGAACAACTTTGTTTCTCAAACTGCCAGATCCTGCTACTATCATCTCCATCGTATAAAGCTGATCAGGAAGTATCTCTCTGTCGAAACAACTGCAAAACTCGTTCTCTCCTTCATAATGTCTCGCATTGACTATTGCAATTCACTCCTGTCTGGTCTTCCTGCCTCCACCATTCACATCCTACAGCGCATTCAAAACAATGCTGTACGCCTTGTACTCAAAAAGAAAAAAGCTGACCACATATCTCCTCTCCTGGCACAACTTCACTGGCTCCCTGTATCAAAGCGCATACAGTACAAACTAGACACCATGTGCTACAAAAGCCTCAATAACGCAGCCCCCGATTACCTGTCAAGCCTACTTGAGATCTATGTTCCCTCACGTACCTCCGCTCTGCCTCTGATCCTCTGACTCTTCGCTTTCCACGCACTAAGCTCAATACCTATGGTCCACGAGCCTTCTCTGTTTCTGGTCCACTCTCCTGGAACAAACTTCCTCTCTCAGTCCGTCAGCAACCTACTTTTGTCTCCTTCAAGTCCGCTCTCAAAACTCACCTTTTCTCTCCTGCATAAAATCCTAACCTCACTCAACCCTCCCTCTGCAGCCTGTCTCCGCTCGGAGGGAATCACATGGTTATAATATATAATTGTATGCTATGCTCTCTATAATTTTCCATTGCTTTTATTCTTGCTTTTATTGCTTTTATTCTTTCTCCCCATTTATAGCCATGCGTGTGTGTGTGTGTGTGTGTGTGTGTGTGTGTGTGTGTGTGTGTCTGTATGTGTGCGTGCGTGTGTGTGCGAGCGTGCGTGCCTGCGTGTGTGTCTGCTTCAGCGCTTAGATTTGATTTTATCAAGATTTTGCGCTATATAAATATTGTAATTATTATTTATTATTAACCATAACTGACAAAAACATCAGGATGAAAGACAGCTCTCCTGATATTATTCCAAAATATAATTACAAGCGTGCAGACTGGTCCTTATTTCGAACTGCTCTTGCTAATCAGGATTACAGACATTATGAAAGTGAAAATGTAGACATTATGTTTTCTAAATTCCAAGAGTCAATTCTACCCGCTGCAGACCTATCGATTCCGAAACTCAAATCTCGAAACTCAAATCTTCTAGATCAAATAATCGATTGGGTAATGTTTGGTGGACAGAGGCATGTGAGAAACGGAGAGAAATTCAAAATCTACATCAAAAGCCGGAAACCTGAAGATCATGTGGAAATGAAAACAGCTAACATCCAGTGTAACAAAATCATTGCTGAAGCAAAGAAAGATTATTGGGCATCATTCTGCACAAAAGAAATTTCAGATTTCAAAGATTTCCGTAAAGTCTGGACGAAAATGAAACAAATGAAGAATGGAACCAACTTACCTAGGTGTCCGATAATGATAGAAACATGTAACACATTTCCTTCAGACATGGACAAAGCAGAAACTTTTGTGGATCTGTTTGCTGAAAACACTAAAGTTGAAGGTTTATCTCCTGACTGCAAACATCACAGAGAAATGGAAGATAACAACCCAATATACACTGATCCAGTACCTCAGAATGATCTCTGGTTTAATTCTCCAATCACCTTAGAAGAGCTAAAAAACACAATACTGTCTCTACACAACAAAAAGAGTACGGTAGGTGTTGATGCAGTTTCGACTGAAATGATTAAACATCTCCCTGAAAACTACCTTATTTTCCTACACAAAATTTTGCAGAAATGCTGGGTTAGTGGAACTGTACCACAAATCTGGCAAAAGTCTATAGTTATACCAATATTAAAAACAGGAAAATCGAAAACCGATAAAAACAGTTACAGACCCATTGCTTTGACGTCCCACACGAGCAAACTAATGGAAAGATTGGTCTTAAACAGACTTTTACATTACTGTGATAAAAATAACATTATTCCGGTAAACCAGGCGGGTTTTAGAAAAGGGAGATCCGCAATTGAGAACCTGGTTAAACTTACAACTCAGATCAAACAACAGTTTGCCCGCAGAAAAAGTGTTTTTGCTACTTTCTTTGATATAAAAAAAGCTTACGATCACGTTTGGCATAAACGTTTATTGTTCAAGCTAAAATCTGTTGGTTTATCTGGCAATATGTACATTAAATCTTTTTTAGTTAATAGAACAATACAGGCTAGAGTGGTAGCTAGTTATTCTACTTCACGACGCCTCAACATGGGGATTCCACAAGGTTCAGTGATAGCACCTATTTTATTTAATATCCTTATACAGGATCTTCCTAAAGCTCTTTCAAATCGTGTTGTGTTAGTACAGTACGCTGATGATATATGCACTTGGATGAATATCACTTTAAAAAAGACAACTCCACAGAGAACGTGAAATTACATCAGGAAGTTGTATCAAATTGATCTTGATAATCTTGGAAACTATATGTCAGAAAATAGTCTGTCGTTGTCAGCAGAAAAAAACTTAACATGATGCTGTTTGATCCTGGTGGTAACTCAAATAACTTGCCTACTTTCAAATTGCTTGGTGAAGTGTTGAATTACAAACAGGTCGTAAAATTTCTGGGAGTTTACATCACGTCGAAATTAAGCTGAAATGTCCAGTTTGATTATATTTTAACAAAAGCGGGAAAATTTTTTTTTTTATAAAGATAATAAGCAAATTACCTTGGGGAATGGATACAAATGTACTGATTCATCTGTCAACAGCGCTGGTCAGGTCTAAATTATCCTACGCACAAGAAGTTTTTTTTCAATGCACCCAAATATTTACTAAAAAAGATTCAGAGCTTGGACTGCAAAAGTCTTAAAATTGCACTAGGTGTACCAACTCATGCTTCTACTCTGGAAACGTACAAAGTTGCTGGAATTCTACCTTTAAACAACCATCGTGAGCTAGCTACAGCAAAGCTTGCAATTAGAACTACTTCACAAGCAGATAATTTTGTGAGCAAAGAAATTAAGATCAGGTCTGATGCTAACTTTCCAAAACGAGCAAAAAACATTTCATCACAAATTACAGCCGCAACTTACATATCTGACCTGATCAAACAGTCCAACTTAACTATGGATGAAATAGCCGAGAAACCAACGTTAACGCCTATCCCTACATGGGAAATGCTAAAGGCCACATTTGATCTCGATTATGCAAACGTTAAAAAAGATAATAATGTCAACATTACGCTATCCACAGCTTGTGAACACATCGATGAAAAGTACTGTACCCACCTCCACATTTTTACCCATGGGTCAGTCTTAGCAAATCAGAGCGCTGGAGCAGCCTTTTATGTTCCAAAATTTAACATTAAAAAGTCTTTTTTCATTGGGGCAAATGTATCTATATATACAGCAGAATTGGTCGCTGTTGTCCAAGCGTTGCATCATTTAATAAGTCTTCGGCCTGTGTCTTTCAAAGTAGTTCTCTTTGTTGATTCAAAATCTGTATTATATGCCTTACAGTCTTTTGATACAGACAGAAGACCTGATTTAATTATTGAGGCAAATCATCTAATACACTGTTTAAAGATAAATGGTTCGGAAATCAATTTATGCTGGGTGCCTTCTCACGTTGGTCTTCATGGCAACAACGTAGTTGACAGATCAGCTAAATCCGGTGCACTCCATTCTGAAAATTCCATAGAATTACATGTTAACACCTCGGTAAAAGAAGCTTACAACTCGCTAGAATTAGCATAATGGATTCGATTTCATGAACATTTAAATGAAAAATTTATGTCTCAAAAAAGAATCAAACTTTCAGTTCAAAATATATACAAAAAATTGCAGTATTCCTCGTTATATCATTTGAGATTAATTGTTATCACATACTTTCGTATTCAACTGAACGCTTTGAAAACAAAATATTGTTAAAACGTTTTATGTGTTTGCGGCGAACAATTCACATTGTATCACTGTTTGTTTTACTGCAGAAAGCTTCGTTCGTTTTTACCAAAGATGTTTACAGAAGGAAGCTATCTTGAAACGCATTTTAAAGAAGTTATTTCGGATCAAGTTTTGTTAGTTAAAATTTCAGAATCATTGGTTCACAGTCCTGTTAATGCGTTACTTTAAAATTATTATTAAAATTATGATTATTTTTGTTTTGTTTTGTTTTTATGAAGATTTTTCTTTCACATTATTGATGTTAGCGTTGTTCTAGTTTCATTTCTCTATTCATCCATGTCCTTTTTCTTAAGACCTTTCCGCTTCCTTTTAATTTTTTTTCCCGTTTCTTACTCTGTTCCCTTCTGTCCCCTCCCCTCTCCCCCCCTCCTAATTTCATCCTCCATGCCATTTTCCCCGTCTAATATCACTTATAGTGAAAAGACGTTAAATCAAGCAACGAACGAACACACACACACTTCCCCAGATACTTTTTTGCGTTGATTCAAAATCTGTACTTCAAGCTCTTGAATTATCAAAATTACAAACAAGTTCTGAAATGATATTGGAAATTACTGACTTGATTAATAGTTTATAGAGGCATTGATATTACTTTCTGCTGGATACCATCTCATAGTTCTTTTCATTATAACGATATGGTTGATATGGCTGCCAAACGGGGGGCAAAGAGCTCACAAGATTCAAATAATGTACAACTTTCCCTCTCATCACACACACACACACACACACACACACACACACACACACACACCACACACACACACACACACACACACACACACACACACACACACATGCACACACACAAGCACACACAAGCACACACACACAAGCACACACTCACACACAAGTGCATACAAACACACACAAGCGCGCATGGGGATATTTCATTTATGTAGTCGTGTCTCTAAAATTGTTTTTGGATTAATTTGTTATCAAAATGAAGGGAAACACACACACACACACACACACACACACACACACACACACACACACACACACAAGCGTGCACGCACACACACACACACAAGCGCGCGTACACACACACACACATACACACACACGCACACACATATATTCTGAGCTTTATCAATATATTGTTCTAAAAGGAAAAACTGAGAGAGAAGAAAGAAAAAAAAAAGCAGAATAAAACGAGATGGTCAAGCCATTTTAACAATATCCCTTTATCAGAGAGTAGAATCATACACACACATACACACACACACACACACACACACACACACACACACACACACACACACACACACACACACACAAGGGCATACACACACACACTCACACACACACATGAACGCGCGCGCACACATATAAATGTATATACATATATGTACATACATATATATATATATATATATATATATATATATATATATATATATATATATATTCTCATTATTTTCCCTCAGGAAAAGTCCTTACAACAGGAATGTGTGTGCACGTGTGTGTGTGTGTGTGTGTGTGTATGTGTGTGTGTGTGTGTGTGTGTGTGTGTGTGTGTGTGTGTGTGTGTGTGTGTGTGTGTGTGTGTGTGTGTGTGTGTGTGTGTGTGTGTGTGTGTGCTGTTTTCTTTTTTTCTTTTTCCACAGGATGAAAGGCGAGAATTATCAAGTGTTGCCGTCTGTTTAAAGATTTATCTGCCTTGCTTTGCCATAAAAAAAAAAATCCATGATATCATGTATCCTGCGTCACTTTAGTGGCTGCTATGTCTGTTTAGAGGAAAAATGGTAAACAATCTTCGTTATGCAGATGGCACCGTTCTAGTTGCAGAGAATGAAGTAGACTAACAAAATGTTGTGAATATAATAGAAATAGAAAGCAGAAACAAAGGGCTGGAACTGAATAGCAAGGAGACTGAAGTCATGGCAATCAGTAAAAAACAAAAAAATAAGAAATCCCGTCATGCATAATAACAGCAAATGGCACCACATTGAGACAAGTTGATAAGTTTAAATATCTGGCAGACGCACATTAAAAATAGCCAACACAATCGGCCAAGCTAAAACAACAGTCAAGAAAATGACAAACGTTCTTACCAAAAAGTGCCTATCAATTAACATCAGGAACAGAATTCTTTAGTGTTGTATAGAACCGATATTGTTGTACGGATGTGAAGCGTGGACAGTCAACACGGAAAGTCAGAACAAGATTGAGGCAGCTGAAATGTGGTTTCTATGAAGAATGTTAAGAGTTCCATGGACAGCAAAGAAAACAAAAGAAACAGTCTGGAAGGAGGCAGACACAAAAAAGAACATTAATGAAGAAGATTAGGAAAATGCCAGCAGCATTTATAGAACATTATGTGAGGCAAGAGAAAGTAGAGCACCTAGTAACAACAGGAAATCTGGGGGGACAAAGAGCACCGGGTAGACTCAGGGATGAAACATTGGACGGCCTTTCGCAGTGGATGAAGACAGACAGGGTGGGAGAAGTATTTACAGGGACAAAGGATAGATTCATATGGAGGGCCATGATAGCCAACGCCATGTGGCAGGTCACATGATGATGATGATGATGATGATGATATGTCTTTAAAAGAGACGTGTCACCGAAGAATCTTTCATTATGTAGTCATGTCTATGTTTGAGTGGAGAGTACTTCATTTATGTAGTCACGTTCCGTTTGAATTGGTGATATTCTATTTATGTAGTCGTGTCTCTAAAATTGTTTTTGGATTAATTTGTTATCAAAAATGAAGGGAAACACACACACACACACACCACACACACACACACACACACACACACACACACACACACACACACACACACACACCACCAGCACGCACGCACCACACACAACGCACGCACGCACACACACACAATTCAGTTTCAGCTTTCTCAAGACGGCGTTGCAACGCTAAGACATGATATGTGCATATATGTGTTTCTTCTTTGCAGTTGTTGTTGTTGGTGGTGGTGGTGTGGTGGTTATGGTGGAGGTGTTGTTGTTGTTGTTGTTGCTGCTGCTGTTGCTCTTGCTGTGGTTGTTGTTGTTGTTCTTGCTGTTGTTGTCGGCCATGTGTATATGGGTGTGTATGTGTGAATGTACGTGTGTATGTCTGTGTGCAGGCATGTGGGTATATGCACGTATTTACTGCTGTTTGTTATTTTCATCTCTTTCATACTCCTTTATTTTGTATTTATTTCTTCACCTATTTGCATGTATACTTACTTACTGCTTAACTGACTGACTGACTGACTGACTGACTTACCTACCTATTTCCTTTTTTCTTTCATCGGAAGTGAACGACAGACTGGTGGGCCTATGGTTGAGAAAATGTTGTCTTCACCTACTTGATAGACATCTGAGGCTTTGTGCATTGACTGGGGGGGGGGGGGGAGGGGAGGGGGGTCTTTCTGTTATGTGAGACGAGGTTATACAGAATAGCTAGTTGTGTTGTGATTCAGACCTTTGATTATTTATTCATTCACTTTCTATATATACTCCTAATCATAATTTAAGGGCCACTTCTTCCTTCCTCTCTAATTTTAAGTTGAAATAATTGACAATGTTTAGAATTGATTCTATGTTTTATTTCATCATTTCCACACCTGTTTTGGAAAAAGAAATTAGCACAATGACCCATTAGTGAACAGCACATGCATTTAAAGGAACATCCCCCCCTTTTCAAAAAACAGAAAGTGTCAGATTTGGCCAATCTGTTTTCAATATCGCGTGTGTCCGCCCCGAGCCTGGATGCATGCTTCACAGCGCTGATGCATCGACCCCACAAGGGTACGGAGTGTGTCCTGAGGGATGGCCGCCCACTCGATCTGCAGGATGTCGACCAGCCTGGCCAGGGTGCCCGGTGGGGGGTGGTTGTCCCTGATGCGCCTCCCGAGCACATCCCAGAGGTGTTCAATTGGGTTCAGGTCAGGTGAGCACGCTGGCCAGGCCATACGGACGACTTCATGCTGCTCCAGGAAGTCGGTCACAAGGCGTGCTCGATGCGCAGGTGCATTGTCGTCCTGGAAGATGGCGCCTTGACCAAGGTCCACAAGCGCAGGCAGTGCCACGGCCGCCAGAACCTCATCCCGGTACCGGACCCCGTTCAGGATGCCGTCAATGGGGAGCAGGGGGGTCCGGGTACCACGGCTCATGCCACCCCACACCATCACCGACCCGCCGCCGTACCGGTTATGCTCTTGGACAGTGGCGTCAGCGAACCTCTCCCCTTGACGTCGCCACACCCGAGCCCGGCCATCGTTAAAGGTCAGGGTGAACCTGGACTCATCCGAAAACAAGACCCGGGCCCACTGTTGCCTTGTCCAGGTCACGTGCTCCCTGGCCCAGGTCATGCGGCGCACTCTGTTGACCGGTGACAGCACGGGTCGGACGGCCGGTCTCCGTGACCTCAAGTTTGCCTCATGTAGCCGTCTTCTCACCGTGCTGCAGCTGATGTTAGCACCTGTTGCGTCCCTCAGCTGACCCCTCAATGTCACCGCAGTGGATGCCCTTTCCCTCAGGACGGAGAGGGCAAGGTAGCGGTCTTGCTGTCTTGTCGTTACTCTGGGTCGACCCGTGTGACGCCTTTCCTGGACTGCTCCAGTCTCATTGAAGCGCTCCAGCAGTCTCTGGATTGTGGAATGCGACACTTCAAGTCGTCTAGCAACTTCCCGCTGCGCTAGGCCTTCATCAAGCAGAGCGAGGGCTCTCCCCCGCTGCTCATCCGTCATCCGTCGTCTTGCAAGCATAGTTAAAACGAACCAAGAACGGGTCCTTTTTATCCTCGTCTGCGGGCAACTTTGGCTGGAGTAGTGTTCAAAAAGGGCTTGCCTTGCACGTGCAAAGCGAATTTTGTCGCTACCTTGCCTGCGTCGTCAGAGAGACCCTGCTGAAGATTCGACAATTTCGTGTGGAAATTGTCTTCCTTGGGCCGCCCATTGCAAATCGGCAAATCCCCAAACACGTGCCAAAAGGAAACTGCAATGTTGTCTGAGCTCTTATCCATTCAGTTACGGCAACGAATTGGAGAAAAGAGTAAGAGAAAATAGGTTATTTCTCCTTTCAAAAATTGACTCAAAAACGTTCCTGGCCCTTCAATAATGACGTGTAGTATATGTGTTCCTTTTTCTGAAGATAGATACACAGATACACATGTCATTTACATATAACCAGGATTGTTCCAGTGATAGGCTGATACAATACCAGTATAACACATGTCATTTACATATAACCAGGATTGTTCCAGTGATAGGCTGATACAATACCAGTATAACACATGTCATTTACATGTAACCAGGATTGTTCCAGTGATAGACTGATACAATACCAGTATAACACATGCCATTTACATATAACCAGGATTGTTCCAGTGATAGGCTGATACAATACCAGTATAACATATAGACTAGGTAAAACATAGGCTAGGTAGGGCCTCAGGACCTGGCCTGCTCATGCGTTTATGTGCTGGCTTAAGGCATGTGCCATGATCACCATACACACGGCACCTGTGTGTTAGTGCATATGGAATTCGTTTCGAGCGCGGAGACGTCGTCATGAGAAACTGAAATTGGAACTCACATGACAAATGCATGGCGACTGGAAAGATCTAATGTAGCCATGATCTGTATGCTGTGTAACCTGGTGAACTGGAGAGATAGTGCGGTTCTACCTATTGTATGGGGTTTTATTTGCTTGTTTTCCCCATGAAAAATGTTATAGCAGTTACAAAGTAGACTTTTTTATCATTGCACTCAGAGAAGTTACCTTTGTGCTCACTTTTTCTTTTTCATCCCATTTTCTACACCACTTTAATGGTCACAGAAGCTGGAATAGTTTTTAATAATAATAATAATAATAATTACAATATTTATATAGCGCAAAATCTTGATAAAATCAAATCTAAGCGCTGAAACACACACACACGCACGCACGCACACACACGCACGCACGCACACACACGCACCCACGCACACACACACACACACACACACACACACACACACACACACACACACACACACACACACACACACAGCTATAAATGGGGAGAAAGAATAAAAACAATGGAAAATTATAGAGAGCATATTATATACAATTATAGATTGCAATGTGATCCCCCTCCGAGTGGAGACAGGCTGCAGAGGGGACTGAGTGAGGTCAGGATTTTATGCAGAGAAGAAAAGGTGAGTTTTGAGAGCGGACTTGAAGGAGACAAAAGTAGTGCAATGCAGTGATGGTGATGTCGATGAGGACGATAATCATGATGCTATGGAGCTCCATCTAGGATTGAAACTGCGTGACAGGGCTTTACTCTACGCTTACTATCAAAATATATCCTGGCCTCAACCAGACTCGAGAGATACAGACACCTGCCGTATTGGTCAGAAGATTTCAGATTTCAGAAAGTGGTGCTCACACTCCATCCTCAGAAAACACTGAATGTGGACACTGTTACTGCTACTGTTATTTTTGTTTTAAGCCCCGCACTGCGCGATCCTGTCGTGGTGGACGTCTCCACCGTCTTTGGCACAACCTGCCTCCTGCCCGACGCCACTTTTCGTCTCCTGCTTCTTCGTCTCCTCCACTGCCCCTGCCCTCGACCTCGCTGCTGCAAACTTCGTCTCCTCCTCTGCCGTCTTCGCCTTCGCCTTCTGTCCTGATAGTACCGCCTTCACCTTCTGTCCCGCTGGTGCCGCCTTCACCTTCTGTCCCGCCGGTGCCGCCTTCACCTTCTGTCCCGCTGGTGCCGCCTCCGTCTTCTGTCCCGCCGGCGCTGCCCTCGTCTTCTGTCCCGCCGATGCTGCCTTTGTCTTCTGTCCCGTCGTTGCTGCCTTCGTCTTCTGCCCCGCTGGTGTCGCCTTCGTCTTTTGTCCCGTCGGTGCCGCCTTCGTCGCCACCTCGGCCACCACCATATGACTGTGATAAACTAAAACTATGCCTTTTTAATGCTCAGTCAACATGCAAGGATGGCAAAGCCGAAGTCATTGCTGATTTTATCGCAGATGAGCATGTTGACATTGCTTTTATCACAGAGACATGGCTTAACCCCCTTGGTCACGAACCTATACATGCTAACCTCACTCCGAGTGGTTACAGGCTTGCTTCTTTCCATCGCTCATCCCGAGGTGGCGGTATCGCCATCCTGTACAACGACTCACTCCATTCCCGCCTATCTTTCTCGCAGTCTCTGCCTTTCTCCCATCCTTCTTTCGAGCACGTTGAAGTATCCTTCCAATCCACCCCTCACCCCATCACCTTCTCCTGTGTCTATCGACCCCCACCTAGCTCTGCCAACAAACTCACCACATCCACGTTTCTCTCTGACTTTGACCAATTGCTTGACCACTACTGCCTCTTACCTGGAAATCTCATCATTCTAGGTGACATCAATGTCCACTATGACAACATTCACCGTTATGACACAAGACATATCATCAACTCTCTGTCCAATCACAATATGACTCAACACATTTCTGAACCAACCCATCAAAAAGGTCACATTCTTGACTGGATCATTTCTTGTGATCACCACAATTCCGCTACTGACAACTGCTTAGTTCTTTCTACCCATCTAACTTCAGCCCTTCCATCTGACCACTCTGCAATTCTCTGTTCTCTTGACATTTCTCCTCCTTCCCGTACCATGCGCACAGTGACTCGACGCAATCTCAAATCTATCGACCTCTCCACATTTTCATCTGATGCCTCCCGTCTCCTTTCTGAAAAGTCACATAACCTTGCCGATGAATTCTATACTACTCTCCACCATCTTCTGGACACTCATGCTCCAGCCACAACCCGTCTTTTACCTGACCGCCCCCTTACCCCCTGGCTCACTCATGAGATTGCCTCTGCAAAACGTGCCCGCCGCAGAGCAGAGCGCCGTTGGCGCAAATCCAAACTCACTGTACACAGGCAACTTTTCCAACCCTCTAAAAGAAAGTATCCACCCTCATTGCATCAGCAAAAACAAGCTATTTCCAAACCAAAATCCTGAATGCCTCTTCTTCAAAAGAACTCTTTACAACCATGAATCATCTCCTTGGCACACGAAAAGATTTACCTCTCCCAACAAAACATACAAATGAAGAACTCCCATCTGTATTCTCCAAGTATTTCACCACCAAAATACAAACTCTTCGTGACAGGCTTGACAGGACACCCTGTCAACCATGCCCACCTGACCCTTCCTTCTCTGGCACACCTCTTACTACTTTTACCCCAGTCTCACAAGAAGAAATTTTCAATACAATCAGATCCATGTCGTCCAAAACCTGCGAACTGGATCCTCTTCCAGGTTCTCTCTACTCCGATTGTCTCTCTACTCTCCTCCCATTCATCACTGACATCATCAACACTTCTCTTCAAACTGGAACTGTCCCAGATTCTTTCAAGTCTGCTATTGTTCACTCTCTCCTCAAGAAACACAATTTAGACCCAAATGAACTGAAAAATTACCGGCCTATCTCTAATCTCTCTTTCTTGTCAAAACTCCTTGAAAAAGTCGTCCTCAACCAGCTGAACTCTCACCTGTCTGCCAACAATCTCCTCAATCCTTTC
>JAPXFY010000031.1:49647207-49697207 GCA_030674185.1 Monoplex corrugatus | reverse complement strand
TCATTATACTATCCATCATCATCATCATGTCCATATTTCGCAATGCTTTCAGTTTATCTGATTGTGGTAGAGTCTTCAGTTTCATTCATATTTCAGGAAATCTGGCCTTTTGCTTTGTCTTCCAGATCTTGTTCTGTAAGGAGAACTAACTGGTTCGGGTTGTCCTGTCCTTGTTTGTTTGATAACTTCATCTGGCTCCTTGATGCTGGTTGTCTCAGACATTTTGATGACTGGTGACTGATCAGATGAGTTCTCACGGACAGACAATGCTGGCGTCCTGACATCTGTTCCAGTTCCAGTTTTCTTGTTATCTTCCAGCATCCGTTTTGATGGAATGATGATTTGCTGTTGCTTGCCCGATGTGTCGCTTTCCTGATGTCTTCCAGAAATCATCCTTCTCTGGACAAGTCGTTGAGGGTTGACTGTCTGCTGAAGCTCCGTTTCTGTTGTGTCTCGTAGCTGACGACGATTCCTTCTGTACTGACGTCCGTCCTCTGTGCGAATGTTGTATGACCGGATGTTCACCTGTTGGTCTACTTTGGCGCTGATCCACTTTTTGGATCCTGGAGGTTGGAATTTCACAATCTGTCCCGGACTCAGTTCTGTCAGCTCTACTGCGCTTCTGTTGTAGTAGTGCGCTTGCTTCAGTTTCCTTTTCTCAAGTTCTTTCTTGATTGGTACAACTGTAGGTTGGAGTAATGTCTTTGACGTCGGCACTTGTGTTCGTGTTCTTCTGCCGAACAGTCTCTGAACAGCTGCTTTGTCTTCTGGCACTGGGAGTTGTTGGACAGCGTCCAATTTCTTTGGGTCGGCTTTCAAGCCTTCTCTTGAGAAGATGTGTCCCAAATATGATATCTCTGTTCGTTTCATCTCAACCTTCTTGTTCAGTTTGATTCCAGTCTCTCGGCATCGTTGAAGCAAACGGTTCAGGTTGGTATCACGAACTTGTGCTCCTGCTTCGTCGGTTGGTCCTCTGCCAAAAACAAAGATGTCATCATGAACCGCCACCAGCCTGGCAGTCCTGCCAGAGCGATGTCAATCCTCCTCTGGAATTCTTCTGGTGCTGGTGAAATTCCAAAGGGCATTCGTTTCCATCGGTATTTGCCAAAGGCGTCTCAAATGTTGTCAGGTAGCTGCTGTCTTCGTCTAGTTCAACGTGCCAAAACCCGTTTTTCGCATCCAGGTGTGTGAAGTATTTTGCATCTTTGAGGAGAGGCAGTACGTCATCAATGGTTGGCATGGGGTACTCGTTTCTCCTGAGGGCTTTGTTCAGTGGCTTAGGGTCGATGCACAGTCTGGCTTTCCCATTGCTCTTTGTTGTTACGACCAAACTGCTTATCCACTCTGTTGGCGTGTCTACTTTAGTGACCACGTCCAGTTTTTTCAACCTCTTCAGCTCGTCCTTCACTTTCTCTTGCACTGCTATCGGCCACTTTCTGCAAGGCATCTTCACTGGAGCAATACTGGGGTCTGTTTCTAGGTGTA
The DNA here is from genome assembly GCA_030674185.1 of Monoplex corrugatus. Taxonomy (NCBI): domain Eukaryota; kingdom Metazoa; phylum Mollusca; class Gastropoda; order Littorinimorpha; family Ranellidae; genus Monoplex; species Monoplex corrugatus. Next base: position 49,695,722 of record JAPXFY010000031.1, on the reverse strand, counting down.
ATTTCCCTTCTAGTTTTCCTTCTCCTTCAAAGACATCGTTGTACTTTGTGAGCATATCTTTTGCATTTTCCTCCTCTTTCTGATTCGCCGCTATCGTTGCAATGTTCTCTTCATTGATCGTCAACAATTGCATGTGCTGTACAGCTTTCAGTCCCAGTACTGGCGTACAGTCCGTTTTGGTGATCGCGAAGTTGACTTTGTATTTCCTTCTGTTCTTGGGGTTTTTCACTCGCAGCACTATCTCCCCCACAGGCTTCATTTCTGTTCCATTGAACATCACCAGCTTCTTCTTCGTCTCTTGCAGGTCGGACTTTCTTTCATCTCCTGTGACTTCTTTGCACAGGCTCTCAGACATCACGTTTGTTGTTGCACCTGTGTCAAGAAATGTTACCGGCATCTCATTTATCAGCATTTTTGCTCGTATGTTTCTCTCCTTTTTTCTGGTTTTGTCTTCGATCCCGAGGATTTCATTATCGCTTTCAGTGTCAGTCTCCTCTTCTTCGAAGTGCCGAACTCTTGTTTTCTTTTGATTTTTCTTGGGTGTTCTGCAGCATGAAGCAAAGTGATTATTTCCTCCATAAGCTTTGCATTTTCTTCCAAATGCTGGACATTTCTCTTTTGCTCTTGGGTGCTTTCCACCACAATATCCGCACTTCTCTCTGTACTCTGGTTTTTTGCTATACTGCTTTGCTGTCTTCTTTTCTTTGAAAGCTTGGACTTCCTGCGTGTCCTGCATTTTTCTCATCATTTGGACGGTTTGATGTTGACTTGATTCATGCGCTCTGCACATATCAATACATGCAGTCAATGTCAGCTCTCGCACTTCCAGTAATTTTGATCGCAGAGTCTCGTCATGTACACCCAGTACGATTTGATCTCTCAACAGTCTGTCTTCCAGTGTACCATAGTTACAGGTCTTGATCAGTCTCCGCAGTTCTGCTACAAACTGTTCAATAGATTCTCCTGCTGCTTGATGTCTGCAGTTGAATCTGAATGCTTCGTAAGTTTCATTGGTTGAACCCACACAGTATTCTTCGAATTTCTGGAGAACAGTGTCAATGTCATTTCTTTCAGCTTCATTAGCAAATGCCAATCCTTCATAGATGTCCATAGCATCCAGCCCGATGCAAGAAAGAAAAACTGCTGTTCTGTATGTTGAGTCTTCTTCTGTCTGTGTTGTCACAATTTCATAGCTGTCCCAAAGCCTCTTGAATTTCCTCCAGCTGCTCTGCAGGTTTTCTCCATTCACATCAAGTTTAGGAGGCAAGGGAATCTTGGCATGTCGTCGACTGGCTCTTCTCTCTTCTTGTTCATCTTCCATGGTTGAACTTTAGTCTTCAATATTCTGGATTTTTGTTAGAGTTCGTAATCACGATTCTGACACCATGTTTCGTTCTTTCTACAGCCAACTCGGAAGACAGGGCAATGCTTCTTCGTCTTTACTCGTCGCTGTCTGATTGTCAACTGACTACAGTATATATACATTTCCCAGTGAACAGCAATCAGTTATTTAAACGAATATCATGCCGTGCTGTTATCCGCACGCTGTTTACTGTTAACACACGTCACAGAGGACTTCCACTAAGACATTTCTAGAGAGAGATACAGAGAGAGAGAGAGAGAGAGAGAGAGAGAGAGAGTGTGTGTGTGTGTGTGTGTGTGTGTGTGGTGTTTGTGTGTGTTGTGTGTGTGTGTGTGTTGTGTGTGTGTGTATGCTTGTGTGTGTGTGAGGTGTGTGTGTGTTGTGTGTGTGTGTGTGTGTGTGTTGTGTGTGTGTGTGTGTGTGTGTGTGTGTGTGTGTGTGTGTGTGTGTGTGTGTGTGTGTGTGTGTGTGTGTGTGTGTGTGTGTGTGTGGCTTGTGTGTGTGTGTGTGAGTTTGTGCGCGCGTATGCGGTGTTCGTCAAGTGATCTTTGTATGGCCAGTGTCTGTGTGCATTTTATGATATGCAGCGGTGATAGTTTTCAGTGTGATAATTTATCATTTTGTCATTGTAGATCCAAAACGAGTTATTCTAGAAGAATCACAGAAGACAGCTATAACAATAACTCGGCTATGTATCTTCCATACATCAAAACAGATTTACAAACAGTTGTTGAAAATATGAAATTGAAATGAGTGATGACCTCACCTCTATCCAGTAGATGGTCTGTTCAACAGGGTCGTAGACCACATCAAGGGTATAGCTGCGAGGACTGTCCATGCGGACAGAGGGCTTGTTTCCTATCTCCGTATCTAGGCGCAAGATGCTGCCTTCGGTTCCAAGAATGCCAGCAATCAGGACAACAGGGTAACCAGTGGTGTCTGCAAAAACAGAAGAAAAAAAACAAACGAATGACTTCATACGCTGTGTAAATTGACTCATGTAGACTTCCAACATTCCCGCATAGTGCAACGCATTCAGAGCACAGGGCAGAAATCACATTGCGTCAACAACCGTTTGATAACACACCAGAACAAGACGACGTTATACCTCGATATATGTACAAACGTGCTAACTGAGTAAAATACCGGAAGATTTTAATGGGAAAAGATTGCACGTTTAATGAATGCATCAATATTAATGATATGTATTCCCATTTCACCGACGCGCTACATGAGGCAGCAAACAATTCCATTCCAAAAAGGAAAAATGTAAACAAAGGTACTCATGTTGGAAATAGTTGGTGGAATCAATTATGTGAAGAAGCAAAGAATGAAAAAAAGAAAATGTATAAACTCTATTTAAAAACTAAATCTCCAGAAGACCATTACAATATGAAAATGGCTAAGATTCACTCAAACAAAGTTATAGCCCAAGCCAAAAAACGCTATTGGTCAGATTTTTGCTCTGAACAAATTTCCGGGCCTAAAGATCTTCCTAAAATTTGGAATAAGATCAAAGAAATGAAAAATGGTTTTAATTTACCACAGTTTCCTATTAAGATTAAAGATAAAGACTTTCGTTCGTCATCTGAGAAAGCTGAAGAATTTGTACAGTTCTTTTCAAGAACAAGTAATTCCAGTAGCTTGTCTACTCCATTAAGGGAGGAAAGACGGAAAATTGAAGAGTCCGTCGCATACTCAGATCCTGCCCCTGATAGTCACATGTACATAAATTCAAAAATTACATTAAAAGAACTTAAAGATGCCCTTTTCTCGTTCAACAACAAAAAATCGGCTGTAGGACTGGATGGCGTTTCATATACCCTTTTAAATCATTTACCAGAGAAATGGATTGAATACTTATACAATATCAAACTAAAATGCTGGAAAGTGGTCGCTTACCTGACATTTGGAAGATTTCGATTGTGTTACCAATACCAAAACCTAATAAACCCCTTTCAGATCCAGGTAGTTACAGACCTATCTCGCTTACATCCCATGTTTCAAAACTAATGGAAAAAATTATAGTGAATAGACTGAGTTACTTTTGTGAGAAAAATAATATAATACCTATCAATCAATCTGGGTTTCGAAAAGGTAGATCAACATCATTCCATTTTGTTAAGTTAACAACTCAAATAAAAAATCAGTTTGCTAAAAGGAAAAATGTCTTAGCTACCTTCTTTGATCTTAAAAAAGCATACAATCAAGTCTGGCATGCGAGACTTTTGTTGAAATTTAAACATATTGGTCTCAACGGTAATCTTTATAATTTTATCAAAACATTTATAAATGACCGAAGTATAGTCGCTAAAATAGGTAATACATACTCTGAAAAACGATCTGTAAAAATAGGAATTCCTCAGGGTTCCGTAATATCTCCTCTATTATTTAATATTTTGATCTATGACCTACCAACTCAAGTCTCAAACAATGTAAACGTTGCTCAGTACGCTGATGATATAGCGATCTGGATGAATGCTTCGTTAAAAAGGAAGACTTCCTTGAGAGAAATAAAATACATTAAAAAGGTCTATCAACAAGAAATAAAATAATATTTCCACTTACTTGACAGTTAACGGTCTGGAAATATCCAATGAAAAAACGCACATGATGCTTTTTAATAATGGTCTCAGTCCGAAAGAAGTACCGTTGTTTAAAATTGGTGATGAGGAACTGAAATATACTACTCACGTGAAATTTCTGGGAGTACACTTGACTTCTAGTTTACAGTGGAAAGAACATATTGATGCCTTGTTATGTACAGCTATGAAAAGCTATAATTTAATAAGAATTATTAGTAAACAGTCCTGGGGACAGGACACTAAAACGTTGTTACATCTTGTCACAGCTTTAGTCAGATCTAAGTTGGCTTATGGTCAAGAGGTCTTTTTTCAGCTCCAAAATGCTATTTGAAAAAACTTCAAAGCTTAGATAGTAAAGCTATTAAATGTGCTCTTGGGGTACCGGTGTATACAAAAACACAAGAAGTATATAAAACAGCCGGCATCCTTCCCTTGGAAGATTGGAGGAAGTTATCAACTGCTAAATATATAGTTAGAGCAAATGCAGTAGCTAATTATGCCAGTACAGAACTTAAAATTCGGTCTGACATCCATTTCCCCAAGAGAGCAAGAACAATAAAGTCACAAGAAACAATATCCACTTACACAAATGAGCTCTTCAAACTTTCTCACGTATTACCTAACAAAGTTTCACATAAAATGATATGTTGTCCTCTACCCCCTTGGGAACTGTCCAATGCTATTTTTGATATCAACTACACTGATACTGACCTGACAAAAGATATTAATCCACACTTGTTAGCAATTGATGTTCTGTCACATCTACACAAAAAATATTCACATTACTTAAAAATCTTTACAGATGGCTCTGTTCTAGATGATGGTAAAGCAGGCGCTGGCTTTCTAATTCCTAAATTTAAAGTAGAAAAGGCTTACTCTTTAGGACAGGGACATTCAATCTTCACTTCTGAATTATTTGCCATCCTAATGGCACTGAAATATATAGTAGATCTACCCATAACTTTGTTTAGTATCCTATTATGTGTAGATTCGAAATCTGCATTACAATCCTTAAAATGTTGCGAACATAAAGTAAATAGTTCGTTAATATTTGAGATAAAATTTCTAAATCATTGTTTAATAACAAATAATACACAGGTTACTTTTTGTTGGATCCCATCACACTGTGGTATCATTTTTAACGATCGGGTCGACAGAATAGCAAAAAATGCAGCAATGAATAGGGCTGGCAGTACTAAACTTGATTTACCACTCTCTGAACATGAAATGAATGCTATGTTAGAAAACAAAGTAAAAGCGCAATGTGACCTTCGCCCCTTCTCGGTAAATTACCAGGGTTTTACAAGACAAGAGATAACTTGTGATATTTTATTAACAGTTGATCACCTTTTGTGTTTGTCAGCGAATGCGACCTTATTTCCCTGCGTCATTTACAAACTTAAAACAGAAACATACTGATTTCACTCTGTATTTACACATTGCTAGACGTTTACTGCACAGTCCTGTAGGTCGTTTCCTTTGATTCAGCCCAACTGTTTTATACCTGTAACTCCCACACAGCTCCGAGAAATCCGATGAAGCCTGACTGATATAATGTTCTGATTGTTTTTCTTTTGTTCGTTAATTTGTTTGATGTTACATTAATTGTTACCTTAATTGATACAATGCCTTTAATTGATACAATGCCTTCATGATTACACAGATTCATTCATTCCTAACGCACCTTTTTTTTTTCCCCGTCTAAAAGCACATATGTGAATAGACGTTAAAAGAAATAAGAACGAACATTGCGTCAACACCGATTGATGGCCATCGCAGTGCTTCATTTTAATTAGACAGTCGGATTCCCCTGGTCCATATCAGTTCTGAGTTGACTGTTAAATGCCAGTCGACGTGAACGGCCGAAGCCGCCACCTATCTGAGCTGGTCCACGGGAAGGTTGAACCGGCGATCCGAACTCGGCACCCGCACCTCACCCCGCAAAGAGAGAGGGGAAAGCCTCGCCCAGCCCGCAGCCATCCCGAAACCAGCTTCACACTCCATCCAAACTGACCCAGTCCTCAGAGCCAAACCTTTACTCGAAGTTATGGATCCAATTTGCCGACTTCCCTTACCTACACTGTTCTATTGACTAGAGGCTGTGCACCTTGGAGACTGCTGCGGATATGGGTATGGCCTGACACGAGAACCACACCATCTCTGTGGGATTATCAAGGGCTGACTGAGAAGCACTGGACACTGCAAGGATCATTGTACTCAAGGAGATTACCTTTGTGCTCACCTTTTTTTCTTTTTTCCCCCCATTTTCTACGCCACTTTAATGGCCACAGAAGTTGAAACAGTTTTTATAATGCGATGATGATGATGTTGATGAGAATGATAATCATGATGCTATGGAGTTCCATCTACGACTGAGACTGCGTGACAGGGCTGTACTCTACGCTTACTTCATAACGTATCCTGGCCTCAACCAGGCTCAAGAATTACAGACACCTGCGATGCTGGTCAGAAGATTTGAGCAACACCCTCAGTGACGCATCCGTGAAGTGGATGAGACTCGGCTGTGTGGTCCCAGTCTTCCCAATGAGCCCATTGCACGCCCAACTCTGGGTAGGAGCTGGTTACAGCCGAAACATCCCACAAGCACTACAACAAACTTGATCGGCAGACAGTTTCAAGGCATCACTCCAGCATCTATCCACCAGTTGTAGGTCTGTGTCAACCGTCTGGCGCCACTTCATTCCTGGTCTTCCCCCACCCCCCACCCCCACCCCCACCCCCTTCACTGCTTACTGCTTTCTGAACTCTGTGTCTACAACATCCCACATTCTGTTTAAGGTAAGCTGGCGGTACACTTTGTGTGTGATGGACAGGAGAGTTATTGTTGTTGTTATTGTTATTGTTATTGTTGCTTAAAGTCCAGCCGACTGCGTACAGCCACAACAGTGCTACAACCGCTTCAAAGCATACAAAACTTCAACAGGAAAAAACCCAGAAAAGAACATTTAGCACACATATCAGTGCATTCAGACACTTAATCTAAGGAGATGCCCCTGATCAACTCCGTTCAATTTATCGCACAGGGGATTTAAAAACACTCCTGAATATAAACTTAAGCATACCTTAGGACACCAAAACATATAAAAACGGGCCCAAATTACCAAAAATTGCTTCCTCATATCTCACCTCCCTAGAGCCAAAAATGCATTTAATACATGTATCCAATTATCAATCCTAAGAGAAAGTACGCAAGACTTTTATTGAAAACATACAGGTGAATGGACCAGCATGGTAGAAAATTCTAGGAAGAAACGACAGAAAGCAAAGGAACAAGACAGAAACAAAGAGTGTGACAGAAAAGAGGAAATTTCCAGCACAGTTTCCAGAAGGTGGGGATACTGTTTATACTGAAAGAACCCCCGGCATCCCCACGAGGGGAAACAGGAGAGTGATCCCTCTCCAGTTATCACATTCTGTAAGGTTGTCTTTCCCAAGTTTGCAAATTATGGCTCCGTTTTTCTAGTCTTTAGGCAGAGTTCCACACCTGGTTGCAGAGAGTGCACATCCACTGGACGACACAGTCTCCACCTGGCTTAATAATGAAAAGAAGAAGGACTACAACAAGAACAACAACAATAATAATGACATTTATCATCATCATCATCATCATGTGCCCTGCCGCATGGCATTGGCGATCATAGCCCTTCATATGTATCTATCGATCCCTTGTTGCTGCAAGTACATCTTCCACCCTCTGTGTCTTCAGCCATCCTACAAGTCCGTCCAATATTTTCTCCCTAGGTCTACCTGGTGCTCTCTTTCCCTCCAGCTTCCCTGTTTTGACCAGGTGCTCTAATCCCCGTTTCCTCATAAAATGGCCTATAAATGTTGCCTGTTTTTTCCTAATGTTCCATATCAATGATTTTCTTGTGGCTGCCTCCATCAGGACTGTCTCGTTTGTTTTCCTCAATGACATTTATAAAACCCCAAATTCTGATACAAAATCAAACCAAACGGCACACTTTCACTATTCACCAAAACAATTGCCCAACAACGACCAAACTTCAAGGCACGAAGCACAAACAGTCTGGAAAGCACGTGCAATCCGAAAAAGCACGTGCAATCAGGAAAAGCACGTGCAATCAGAAAAAGCACGCGCAAAGTAGAAAAATTGAACATAAGGGAAAAAACAGACAATAAGACAGAAGAAGATACAATACAATACAATACAATATTTATTTTGTATAGCGCAAAATCTTGATAAAATCAAATCTAAGCGCTAAAACAGACACACACGCACGCACGCACGCACACACACACACACACACACACACACACACACACACACACGCACACGCACACGGCTAAAATGGGGAGAAAGAATAAAAGCAATGGAAAATTATAGAGAGCATATTATATACAATTATATATTACAATGTGATTCCCCTCCGAGTGGAGACAGGCTGCAGAGGGGATTGAGTGAGGTCAGGATTTTATGCAGAGGAGAAAAGGTGAGTTTTGAGAGCGGACTTGAAGGAGACAAAAGTAGGTTGCTGACGGACTGAGAGAGGAAGTTTGTTCCAGGAATGTGGACCAGAAACAGAGAAGGCTCGTGGACCATAGGTATTGAGGTTAGTGCGTGGAAAGTGAAAAGTCAGAGGATCGGAGGCAGAGCAGAGGGTACGTGAGGGAACATAGATCTCAAGTAGGCTTGACAGGTAATCAGGGGCTGCGTTATTGAGGCTTTTGTAGCACATAGTGTCTAGTTTGTACTGTATGCGCTTTGATACAGGGAGCCAGTGAAGTTGTGCCAGGAGAAAAGATATGTGGTCAGCTTTTTTCTTTTTTAGTACAAGGTGTGCAGCATTGTTTTGAATGCGCTGCAGGATGTGAATGGTGGAGGCAGGAAGACCAGACAGGAGTGAATTGCAATAGTCAATGCGAGACATTATGAAGGAGAGAACGAGTTTTGCAGTTGTTTCGACAGAGAGATACTTCCTGATCAGGATTATACGATGGAGGTGATAGTAGCAAGATCTGGCAGTTTGAGAAACAAAGTTGTTCATGGAGAGGGTAGAGTCAATGCAGACACCAAGGTTTTTAGCTGAATCACAAATTGGGACTGATGTGTTACATAATAGGAGAGAAAGAGGAGGCAGCTGAGAAAGTTTCTGATGGGTGCCAATGAGGATAGCTTCTGTCTTGTCGTCATTAAGCTGAAGTTTGTTGAACGTCATCCAGTTCTTAATGTCTGAGTAACACTCAGTGGTGCGAATCAAGAGGCGCTGTATATTGTCTGGTGTGTCACTGTCTAGAAGTTGGGTGTCATCAGTATAGAAGTGGTGTTTTATAGAGTGGGAGTTGATGATGGTGGACAGGGGGGAGGTATAAAGAGTGAAAAGAACAGGGCCAAGGACAGATCCTTGTGGAACACCACAGGTCAGGTATGCAGGTTGAGAGTAAGTGCCATTAATGAGAACAGTTTGTTTTCTGTTTGATAGATATGAAGTGAACCAGGAGAGAGCAATGTCAGAGATGCCAAAAGTATGATGAAGTCTAGAAAGGAGAATACCATGATCAATGGTATCAAAGGCTGCAGACATATCAAGGAGTATGAGGAGAGAGACTTTGCCAGTATCAGTTGCAAGGAGGAGATTGTTGAGAATGTGTACCAGGGCAGTTTCAGTGCTATGGCACTGGCGGTAGGCTGACTGGAAAGGATTGAGGAGATTGTTGGCAGACAGGTGAGAGTTCAGCTGGTTGAGGACAACTTTTTCGATGAGTTTTGAAGAGAAGTGTTGATGATGTCAGTGATGAATGGGATGAGAGTAGGGAGACAGTCAGAGTAGAGAGAACCTGGAAGAGGATCCAGTTCGCAGGTTTTGAACGACATGGATCTGATTGTGTTGAGAATTTCTTCTTGTGAGACTGGGGTAAAAGTAGTAAGAGGTGTGCCAGAGAAGGAAGGGTCAGGTGGGCATGGTTGACAGGGTGTCCTGTCAAGCCTGTCACGAAGAGTTTGTATTTTGGTGGTGAAATACTTAGAGAATACAGATGAAAATGTTTAGAGGTCAATAGATTCGAGATTGAGTCGAGTCACTGTGCGCGTGGTACAGGAAGGAGGAGAAATGTCAAGAGAACAGAGAATTGCAGAGTGGTCAGATGGAAGGGCTGAAGTTAGATGGGTAGAAAGAACTAGGCAGTTGTCAGTAGCTGAATTGTGGTGATCACGAGAAATGATCCAGTCAAGAATGTGACCTTTTTGATGGGTTGGTTCAGAAATATGTTGTGTCATATTGTGATTGGACAGAGAGTTGATGATATGTCTTGTGTCATAACGGTGTTGTCGTAGTGGACATTGATGTCACCTAGAATGATGAGATTTCCAGGTAAGAGGCAGTAGTAATCAAGTAGTTGGTCAAAGAGAGAAACATGGATGTGGTGAGCTTGTTGGCAGAGCTAGGTGGAGGTCGATAGACACAGGAGAAGGTGATGGGGTGAGGAGATGTGAAACAGCCAAAAAGAAAAGAATCAAGAATCAGCCCAGTATACAGACAATACGATAACGGCAGTTTTATTAAGATCTGGAGCAAAATGTGCAGCAGTTTCAGTTTCAGTTTCTCAAGACGACGTGTCTGCGCTCGGAACGAATTTTACATGCATTAATGTCACAGGTGCCATGTGTATGGTGATCATGGCACATGCCTTAAGCTGGCACATAAACCCATGAGCTGGTCAGGTCCTAAGGCCCTACCTGGCCTACGTTTTACCCAGTCTATATGTTATACTGGTATTGTATCAGCCTGTCACTGAAATAATCTTGGTTACATGTAAATGACATGTGTATCTGTGTATCGTATCTTCAGAAAAAGAAATATACACATACAGTAAATAAATACATAATTAGGTGACATCAATGTCCACTATGACAATACTCACTGTTATGACACAAGACATATCATCAACTCTCTGTCCAATCACAATATGACTCAACACATTTCTGAACCAACCCATCAAAAAGGTCACATTCTTGACTGGATCATTTCTCGTGATCTCCACAATTCAGCTACTGACAACTGCTTAGTACTTTCTACCCGTCTAACTTCAGCCCTTCCATCTGACCACTCTGCAATTCTCTGTTCTCTTGACATTTCTCCTCCTTCCCGTACCACACACACAGTGACTCGACTCAATCTCAAATCTATCGACCTCTCCACATTTTCATCTGATGCCTCCCGTCTCCTTTCTGAAAAGTCACATAACCTTGCCGATGAATTCTATACTACTCTCCACCATCTTCTGGACACTCATGCTCCAGCCACAACCCGTCTTTTACCTGACCGCCCCCCTACCCCCTGGCTCACTCATGAGATTGCCTCTGCAAAACGTGCCCGCCGCAGAGCAGAGCGCCGCTGGTGCAAATCCAAACTCACTGTACACAGGCAACTTTTCCAAGTCTCTAAAACAAAAGTATCCACCCTCATTGCATCAGCAAAAACAAGCTATTTCCAAACCAAAATCCTGAATGCCTCTTCTTCAAAAGAACTCTTTACAACCATGAATCATCTCCTTGGCACACGAAAAGATTTACCTCTCCCAACAAAACATACAAATGAAGAACTCCCATCTGTATTCTCCAAGTATTTCACCACCAAAATACAAACTCTTCGTGACAGGCTTGACAGGACACCCTGTCAACCATGCCCACCTGACCCTTCCTTCTCTGGCACACCTCTTACTACTTTTACCCCAGTCTCACAAGAAGAAATTTTCAATACAATCAGATCCATGTCGTTCAAAACCTGCGACCTGGATCCTCTTCCAGGTTCTCTCTACTCTGACTGTCTCCCTACTCTCCTCCCATTCATCACTGACATCATCAACACTTTTTTTCAAACTGGAACTGTCCCAGATTCTTTCAAGTCTGTTATTTTTCACCCTCTCCTCAAGAAACACAATTTAGACCCAAATGAACTGAAAAATTACCGGCCTATCTCTAATCTCTCTTTCTTGTCAAAACTCCTTGAAAAAGTCGTCCTCAACCAGCTGAACTCTCACCTGTCTGCCAACAATCTCCTCAATCCTTTCCAGTCAGCCTACCACCAGTGCCATAGCACTGAAACTGCCCTACTACACATTCTCAACAATCTCCTCCTTGCAACTGATACTGGCAAAGTCTCTCTTTTCACACTCCTTGATCCGTCTGCAGCCTTTGATACCATTGACCATGGTATTCTCCGTTCTAGACTTCATCATACTTTTGGCATCTCTGACATTGCTCTCTCCTGGTTCACTTCATATCTATCAAACAGAAAACAAACTGTTCTCATTAATGGCACTTACTCTCAACCTGCATACCTGACCTGTGGTGTTCCACAAGGATCTGTCCTTGGCCCTGTTCTTTTCACTCTTTATACCTCCCCCCTGTCCACCATCATCAACTCCCACTCTATAAAACACCACTTCTAAGCTGATGACACCCAACTTCAAGACAGTGACTCACCTGATAATATACAGCGCCTGTTGACTCGCACCACTGAGTGTTACTCAGACATTAAGAACTGGATGACGTTCAACAAACTTCAGCTTAATGACGACAAGACAGAAGCTATCCTCATTGGCACCCATCAGAAACTTTCTCAGCTGCCTCCTCTTTCTCTCCCATTATGTAACACATCAGTCCCAATTTGTGATTCAGCTAAAAACCTTGGTGTCTGCATTGACTCTACCCTCTCCATGAACAACTTTGTTTCTCAAACTGCCAGATCTTGCTACTATCACCTCCATCGTATAATCCTGATCAGGAAGTATTTCTCTGTCGAAACAACTGCAAAACTCGTTCTCTCCTTCATAATGTCTCGCATTGACTATTGCAATTCACTCCTGTCTGGTCTTCCTGCCTCTACCATTCACATCCTACAGCGCATTCAAAACAATGCTGTACGCCTTGTACTCAAAAAGAAAAAAGCTGACCACATATCTCCTCTCCTGGCATAAGTTCACTGGCTCCCTGTATCAAAGCGCATATAGTACAAACTAGACACCATGTGCTACAAAAGCCTCAATAACGCAGCCCCCGATTACCTGTCAAGCCTACTTGAGATCTATGTTCCCTCACGTACCCTCCGCTCTGCCTCCGATCCTCTGACTTTTCGCTTTCCACGCACTAAGCTCAATACCTATGGTCCACGAGCCTTCTCTGTTTCTGGTCCACTCTCCTGGAACAAACTACCTCTCTCAGTCCGTCAGCAACCTACTTTTGTCTCTTTCAAGTCCGCTCTCAAAAGTCACCTTTTCTCCTCTGCATAAAATCCTAACCTCACTCAACCCCCCTCTGCAGCCTGTCTCCGCTCGGAGGGGAATCACATTGTTATAATATATAATTGTATATGATATGCTCTCTATAATTTTCCATTGTTTTTATTCTTGCTTTTATTGCTTTTATTCTTTCTCCCCATTTATAGCCATGCGTGTGTGTGTGTGTGTGTGTGTATGTGTGTGTGTGTGTGTGTGTGTGTGTGTGCGTGCGTGTGTGTGCGTGCGTACGTTCGTGCGTGCGTGTGTGTCTGTTTCAGCGCTTAGATTTGATTTTATCAAGATTTTGCGCTATATAAATATTGTAATTATTATTATTATTATAATTAAAGGTCTGAATCACAACACAATTAGCTATTCTGTGTAATCTCGCCTCACATAACAGAAAGCCCCCACCCACCCCCCTGTCAATGCACAAAGCGTCAGCTGTCTATCAACTAGGTCAAAACAATATTTTCTCAACCGTAGGCCCACCAGTCTGTCGTTCACCTCCGAGGAAAGAAAAGAGGAAATAGGTATGTAAGTAAGTGAGTAAGTAAGTACAGTGTAAGTACGTACGTACATAAGTAGGTAAGTAAGTAAGTAAGTAAGTACGTAAGTAAGTAAATAGATAAGTATGTAAGTAAGTAAATAAGTAAGTAAGTAAGTATTAAGTGAGTAAAAAGTAAGAAGTAAGTAAGCTTATACCTGAGTAGGTGAATAAATAAATACAAAAGAAAGGAGTATGTAAGAGATGAAAATAACAAACAACAGTAAATACATGCATATACCCACATGCCCACACACAGACATACACACATACATTCATACATACTCACCCATATCCACATGGCCAACAACAACAGTAAGAACACAATAGCAGCAGCAGCAGCAACAGCAGCAACAACAACAACAACAGCAAAGAAGAAACACACAAAATGCGAAGCAAAAGAGCAAATATAACATTTTTGTATCTTAGAAAAAAAAAGACATAAAGTTTAAAACAGCATGGCTAAACTGGTTGACCAAAATGGAACTTTGAATAATGAACCTCAAAGAAATAAAACATGATGTAAAAATACTTTCTACAAAAAGGCTATATACAAAAATGATTGTTGGAAGAATGTGAAATAAATGATTTAAGAATGGCATGTCTAAAATTATCAGATAAAGCGAGAGACTCTTAAGAAAGAGCAATAATGCTTGAAGAAAAAAACAGAATTGTCATTAAAAACAATTAAATGGAAGACAAATCACGGAACAGATGGAGTTTAGGATAACATTTTTAAACTTTTTTTTTGAAGGAAAAAAGCTTGTTCCATTGGTCATGCAAACTTTTACTGAATCGTTCGGAGATAAACTATCAGCAACACAACAAGAAGGACTTATAATCTGCATTTCGAAGCCATATAAACCAAAACAGTACATTCAAAAATTGGAAACCAATCTCATTACTTAACATATTATATAAAATCGGATCTGCACGTGCTGCTAAAAAAATCAAGACTTCAGTTCACATCAGTTTATGTTGCTCATAGCCCAGCCGACTACTAGAGCCATATCAGGGCTAACACCACGTCAACAATGACAACCCATTAATTAAAATAAAAGACAACAGTTAAAAACCATGCTCACCATTAACCTTGCAAATCTAAAATGCAGTTCAAGAAAAACAGATGTAAAATTATCAGGTGAAATATATCAATCTGTTGTAAAAACTGGAAAACTGCATCAGGAGGGACGTCTTGGAAGAGGTTCTTTAAGGAGTCCGCTGTGTAATGCTTTGTCTCACATCGTACAAGTAAAAATCAAGACTTAATTTGCAAAGATCAGACAGGCGTTCCTAAAAAATAGATGTCTGGAAGACAACAGAAAGCTTATTTGTGACTTGCTCAGTTACTTGGACTCCCTAAAGAACCTCTTCCAAGACGTCCTTCCTGATGCAATTTTCCAGTTTCGAATTGAATAGAATTGGCGTAAATTGAATTGGATTGGTTTGGATTGAATCGGATTGGCGTGAATTCAATAGATTATATTTGAATTGAATAGGATTGGCTTGAACTGAATAAGATTGTTCGAATTGAATAGGATTGGCGTGAATTGAATTGGATTGGTTTGGAATGGATTGGATTGGCATGAATTGAATAGAATTGGCGTGAATTGAATTGGATATGAAATCCAAAACAAATGTGACTGCCCGAGTTCAAGCAAACAGGAACCAGAAAAAACACGAACGAAGAATCATTATCATCATCAGGTGCTCTGCCGCATGGCGTTGGCGATCATGGACTTCCATCTGTCTTTATCTCTTGTTGCCCCAAGCATCTCCTCCACCCTCCTCGTCTTCAAGTCCGTATAGTATTTTCTCCCTGGGTCTACCTGGTGCTCTCTTTCCCTCCAGCTTTCCCGTTGTGACCAGGTGCTCCAATTCCCCTTTCCTCATAAAATGGCCTATAAATGTTGCCTGTCTTTTCCTAATATTCCTTATGAATGATCTACTTGTGCCTGCCTCCATCAAGACTGTCTCGTTTGTTTTCTTTACTGTCCATGGAACTCTCAACATTCTTCTTAGAAACCACATCTTGGCTGCCTCAATCTTGTTCTGGCTTTGCTTGCTGACTGTCCACGTCTCACATCCGTACTACAGTACTGGTTCTATGTAACATTCAAGAACTCTCTTCCTGATATTAATTGATTGAATTGCCGTCTGATGAAATGATCGTTCCTAGGTATTTAAACTTATCAACCTGTGTCAAGGTTGTGCCATTTGCTGTTAATTTGCATGAGAGGATTTCATGTTTTTTACTGATCACCATGACTTCAGTCTTCCTGCTGTTTAGTTCCAGCCCCTTACCTTTGCTTTCTATTTCTAGTATATCCACAAGGTTTTGTAGGTCCCTTTCATTTTCTGCAATCGAATGTTGTTTATCATTTTTCCTCCAACGTTTAATCCAGGGTCTTCTTCCAGGTTTCTCATGATGTTTTCGCTGTAAAGTGAAAACAGATCTGGTGACAAAACACAACCCTGTCTGACTCCTCTTTTGATGTTTTGGAAAGAGCTTACATTGTTTTCTATTCTCATTGCAGCTGTTTGTTCCCAGTACATATTTCTGATTATTCGTTGATCTTTTCCATCAACATTGAGTCTCTCCAGTTGGTTGATCAATTCATCATGTCTTACCCGATGGAAAGCCTTGGTATATCAATAAAGCATATATACAAATCTTTATTCATCTCATTTGACCTCTCTATGATAGTTCTTACGATGTATATGGCATTAATAGTTCCTTTCCCTTCCACATATCCACACTGTTCTTCTGCTATTTCTCTTTTGATTCTATTCCTTGTCCTCATCATGATTATTCTTAACAGGATTTTTGTTACATGACTCATCAAACTGATTGTGCGATGGAGTTCGCATTCTATAGCCCCTGTCTTCTTTGGAAGTGCAATGAAAATTGATTTTGACATATCTTAGGGGATTTTTCCAGTGTCGTAAATTTCATATAGGAGGACTGTTATTTTTGCTAAACCAAATTTCTCCAGGGCGTCAATCATCTCTGTAGTAATGTTGTCGGGTCCTGGGGCTTTTCCTGGTTTCATCTTTTTCAGTGCTGCTCTAACTTCATCTTTCATTATAGGTGGTCCTTCAAAGTTCTTTTTTTAATGTGTTTTTTGTTTCTGTCATCCTCAAAAAGGTCTTTAATGTACTCTCCCCATCTATCTAATATTTTGTCTTTTTCCATCATAAGCGTGCCATCTTTCGATTTTAAGCATCCAGTTGATGTGCATATATTTTTCCTGTGGACAATTTCTTCAATTCGTCTGTACATACCCTGAGGATCCGTTTTGTGTGGTTTTCTATTTCCTTGCATTTTGTTTTCAGCCAAGCTTCCTTAGCTTCATTGCACCTATTCCTGATTTCTTTGTTTGTCTTCCTGTATATCTCTTTGCCTTCCTCCTTTCCTCCATCAAGCCCAAAATTTCATTAGTCATCCATCTGTTTTTTGCTTTTCTATCTGCCTTAGCGATTTCTTCACAAGCTTTATTTATCGAATTTTTCAACTTTTTCATTATTTCTCACTGTCACCAACGTCTTCCAGAGCACTGAGTTTATTTTGAACATGTATATTAAATTTTTGACGTATCATTTCATCTGTCTTCAAGAGTCCAAGGTTTAGTTTGATGTTGTTTTTGGTCTGTTTCCTTTTCCTTAATTTCAGACTAAATCTTCCCACTACAGGATTGTGAACGAAGAATAAGACCGCGTATCTTATTCAACCAGACAAGACTACGGAAAAAACACGAAAGAAATGAGTCTTGTCTTGTTGTATTAAATACGTGTTCTTATTCTTCTTTCGTGTTTTTTCTGGTTCCTGAATTGATTTTGGTTTGGATTGAATAAGATTGGCGTAAACTGAATTGGATTTGGTTTGGATTAAATAGGATTGGAGTGAATTGGATCGGATTTGGTTTGGATTAAATAGGATTGGCGTGAATCAAACTGGATTTGGTTTGGATTAAATAGGATTGGAGTGAACTGGATTGGATGTGGTTTCGATTAAATATGATTGGCTTGATTTGAATTGGATTGGTTTGGATTAAATAGGATTGGCGTGAATCACATTGGATTTGGCTTGAATTAAATAGGATTGGAGTGAATTGGGTTGGATTTGGTTTGGATTAAATAGGATTGGCATGAATTGAATTGGATTGGTTTTGATTGATTCGGGATGGTGTGAACTCAATAGGATAGGCGTGAATCCAATAGGATTGACGTGAATTGAATAGGACTGGCATGAATTGAATTGGATTTGGTTTGGATTGAATCAAATTAGCGTGACTAAATAGGATGGGCGTAAATTGAATTGTATTTGATTTGGATTGAATCAGACTGGCCTGAATTGAATAGGAATGGCGTGAATTGAATTGGATTTGGTTTGGATTAAATATGATTGGCGTGAATCGAATCGGATTTGGTTTGAATTGAATCAGATTGGCGTGAATTGAATAGGATTGGCGTGAATTCAATAGGACTTGTGTGAACTGAATTTGATTTGGTTTGGATTGACTTGGATGGCGTGATTGAATAGGATTGGCGTGAATTAAATTGGTCTTTGGTTAGTGTCAGGCTGCAGTCGTCTCATGCTGATTCAGTTCTTGTCAAGCCTTGGCTGGTTTTTCGTTTCTGAACCAAAGTTGGTTTCATGGTTGTTTGGGGTTACATGAGGGGATTTCAGTGGTGCTCTCGTGGTGGTCGAGGGAGACTAATTTTGGGGGGAGAAATATTTTTCGGTAGGGCTTGTTTCCCTTTCTGCTTTACTCCCAGTTGGGCGAGGTTAAATGTATGTAAGTCTGTGTTTCAAGGGGCGAATCACTCTCTGTTTCTTTCGGACCTGTGAATCACGCTTTACATGCAGATTCGGCTGATTGTAGGGCCAACTTGAGTACAGGTCTGATTTTTGAGTTCTCGTTATACTGACTTGGAAATTTCTGGGCAGTTGTCGAGTGTCTGTGTTCGGGAAGGGTGTGGTCCCTTTTCTCTGAGATAACCGTGTTACTTTGTAACAGGTTAGATGTGAACTTAGGATGTCGTTCTAGTTCACTCGAGATTATTCTATATTTTTCTATGTTCACCCTGTAGTCCAGCTGAGTGAACTTGGCAAGGGTGATGTGACGTCTGTACCAGTTTGTGCAGTTCGGTGTTGTGCGAAATTCTATGTCGTCTTGAGAAGCAGAAAAGAATATCAGTGGAGACCAGTGGAGTTCTGTTACTTTTCTGAAGAGGTGAGTACATGTAGATAGGTGGGACCTTGGTGTAAATTGTAAACTGTGTCTTTCAATTGCAGATGGGTGGAAGCAGTCCCATTTGTGTTCTGTATTCGTGTACAGTTAGTTTATGTTGCAGGTCGGTCAGTTGCGTTTTGGTTTGTTCTGGTGCAGTGGCTGCAGCTGTTACTGCGTTTTGTGAATTGTCGTAATTGTGAGAAATTGTATCTTAAATGGTTTAATGAATCTAAATTGGGTCGTATTTGGGCCAGATTATTTCGGGTTGGTTGTTATTGATTTGTGTGGGCGTGTGTGTTACGTTATTGGTTGTTATATGATGTGTTGTTTACGTCTATGGGTTTAAATTTCTAGCTTCCCTTAATTTTAAACTGGTTTGAGAGGTTTGCCCAACTGGTTTGTGGAGCGTCGTAAGGTAGGTTTGGATCAGGGTATATTCGTCGTCGTTGAGATGTAAATTCGCGAATATTTTGATTCTCTGCGCTTTTGGTGGTTGAATAGGCCTGGCACAGGGAGTCCAAGCCGTGACGTGGGGATAACCAATTTAGTTTGCTGACAATAAGTATTTGTGTTATTTACTGTTTGAGGATAAACCTAGAGGAGGTTACCGTTTGGAGATAGGATTAATGTGTGTTGTGTGACAGACTTATAGAGAGTTTGACAGAGGAATTTTAAGGATAAAATGGCAGGTAACTCTATTATTCAGTGCCAGTATGAAAGTGTGGCTATCGTTAAGGGCTGGTTAATGTTTTGGTATTTTGGTTCCATGGTCGTGGTTACGTTTTGTTGTCTCATTTCATGTGGAGTTTGTCCCTTAAGGGCTTTATTGGTTGTTGTAGATGAGTCTTTGCAGTCACGCCCGTATTATGTTTGTCTTGGTGTGTGTGATGATTTGTGTGTTTGGTTGTCTTGTTGAAATGTGATGTAGGAAAGAGAATTCTTTTCCTGTGATATGTAGTCAACCACCGATTATTTGTATTTTCTACAGGTGATTCGCCCCTTTTTGACCAGCCTCTGGGACCAGTCCCTGGTTACCAGTCCCTGAAACTCGTTCTTTGCATGCTGTTATTCCAGTAGTCTTATTTGTAAACCCGTGCCATGCAACCACTACAGCACAGAATCCACGGTCGACCACCTTTCACAGGA
This sequence comes from Monoplex corrugatus, assembly GCA_030674185.1. Taxonomy (NCBI): domain Eukaryota; kingdom Metazoa; phylum Mollusca; class Gastropoda; order Littorinimorpha; family Ranellidae; genus Monoplex; species Monoplex corrugatus. Next base: position 49,675,586 of record JAPXFY010000031.1, on the reverse strand, counting down.
TCTCCATGGGAAGCACTGGCGACTCAGGGGGACTGCAGTTGGCTGCAGCGCGTGTGAGGAGAGTACATGTAGTCCTTTGGTCCCTCTTCGAGCTCCGTGAGAAGAGTCACCAATTACGCGGGTGGGATCAGGGATTTTCTACCTTGTGCGTTTTGCTGCGTTGCTGCAGTTCCTGGCCGTCGGAGTTTGGTCAAACATTGGCCAAGGAGTGTGTGGTGGCGTCTGTGGACCTATTATGTGTGTGCGTTGTTATGGGTATTGAAATTATTGCCTTCATATATTCATAAACTTTTGTCAGGGCTGAGTTAAATCATTTACCTTGCCCTGTGCAACGTGATGGTTACTTATACCTGACTTCAAGTCCATTTCGGTTGATAGTTCAACAAAATTTCAAGGGCCTTTGAGACGCCCGTGGATGAATTTTGTGTGTATCTCTTTGAGATGCCCCGTGGATGGGTTTTTTTTTGTGTGTGTACTTGGATGCCGTGGGTGTTTTGTAGTGACCTCTTGAGATGCCCCGGGGGATGTTTTGTGTGTGTTACTCTGAGTGCCGTGGGTGAATTTTGAGTGTACCTCTTGAGATGCCCGTGGATGAATTTTTGTGTGTACCTCTTTGAGATGCCCGTGGATGTTTTTTGTGTGGACTCTAGATGCCTGGTGATTTTGTGTGTATCTTTGAGACCGTGAATATTTTGGTGTACTCTTGAGTGCTCGTGGAAACTTGTGTACTCTTGATGGTGGACTATACAACGTTAGTACGTTGTGTGCATTTGATAGAATTTATGGCATTAAGCTTGTTTTGAGAACCATTCGTGGGGTTAAACCAGCCTGGGACTGCCAAGCTGGGTTAGACAGCGTTCTGGTTAAGACTACCAATAGTGGAGGCTATCGTCAGGTCGACCGTGCAGACAAGTAACTCTGTGCGTTCGCTGTTAGTCCGGGCGTTGTGGTGTATTTGGATGTAGTTTTGTTTGTGTGCAGTGAATAATTTTTAAGATATATTTTAATGTCTAATTTGTGAACTCCTGTATTGTTGAATGACAGTATTAAATATGTGTGAATGAAAAATAGTTGTTTGTTGACCATTACTGTGTGTTGGGGCGATAAGTAATTAGGTCTGTAAATTCTGTCTATCCCTCTTAGCAAGATCAAGTCTTAGTGAGCCTGACAGTTAGGATTGAATACAATTGGTGTGAATTGAATTGGATTTGGTTTGGATTAAATCAGTTGGCGTGATTGAATAGGATTGTTTGAATTGAGTTGATTTGGTTTGGATTGATAAGGATTGGCGTGAACTGAATTAGATTGTTTGAATTGAATAGGATTGGTTTGACTTGAATATGATTGGCGTGAATTGAATAGGATTGGACTGATTTGAATTGAATACGATTTGGTTTGAATTGAACAATATTGACATAAAGTGAATTGAATTGGTTTGAGCTGAATTGGATTGAAAACGACTGAATTGAATCAGAACCTGTATAGGATTCGCGCTTGGAGTGAACAGGGCTGGATTTGAATAGATTGACAGGAATTAGATCGATATGAATTGGATGTGATGGGACTGAAATGATTAAACTGACTTCGAGTGCATTGAACCGTATTATATTACAATGTACTGAATTGGAAGGAATTGGATTGGATTAAATAGAATTGGATTGGATTGATTAAGAATAGATTTGAAATGAACTGTAATGAATTGAATGGAATGGGATGAAAGGAACTGAATAAAATAAATTTAACTGAATCATTTATTTGCAGTGTATAAAATGAATACAAACGGTAAAAGCACAGTGCCAAGGTGTGCACCAGTGTTTGTGTCCGAGATGATGGCTATACTATTGTTTAGCAGGGAATAAGAGTGGCATAATGGTTCAGACGTTCGCCTGCCAATAACTAAACTCGACGTTCCAGGGTTTGCTCCCCATAGAGGCCTCGACTTTTCTCCTCAGTTTGACTGGAAAATTGAACTGAACGTCTAGTCCTTTGGAGAGAGACGAAAAACGAGTTGGACTTGTGTGCCTTCTGGCTGCGTATGCTAAAGATCCCACGGCAGTTGAAAATCGTGAAGAGCAGAGCACTGCCTGGCTGCCTTGGTATAAAACGTTGGAGAGATGGATTGATTTCCAAGGTCCCACCCTTTGAAGACCTTCTGAAGTGTTGGTAAAAAAATGTGAATATGAATATGAATTTGAAACGAGGAAGAGGCGATGGGCGCCGCCCTCATGGTGCTGGCCACGGGAAATGTTGAGGTCCGTGTCACCTCACTCCCCTACGACCCCAGGGATATGGAACTACCTATGTAGGACATCAGGACCTGGCCAGCTCTTGGGTTTATATGCAGGCTTAAGGCTTGTGCCTTGATCATTATGGATCTTCTCCATCACAAGGAACCTGTGATGTTAGTGTATATGGAATTCATTCTAAGCGCGGAGACGTTGCCTTGAGAAACTGAAACTGAAACTTACTTTCACAAAATCCAAAACAAGTGACTGCCCACGTTCAAGCAAACAGGAACCAGAAAAAAACAACGCGAAAACAGAATCAGAACGCGTTATTTAATACAAGACAAGACAGGCGCAAATTTTCTGTCAACTGGCCTTTGTCAAGCGTAAGATCACAAACAAAACAAACACCAGAAACAAAAATTAGGAGAAAAAGACTGAAACTTCCCTGCTGCCCCGTCCAGTGTGAGAAAAGGAATAAACTGACTAAAATGACATGTGTTTTTTAGTAAAATGTCAGAGCGAAAGTGAGATGAATTCTGCAATTTAAAAAGTGATCATGCAGGGAAGTTTCAGTCTTTTTCTCCTAATTTTTGTATCTGGTGTGTGTGTGTTTGTAATCTTACGCTTGACAAAGGCCAGTTGGCCGAAAATTTGCGCCTGTCTTGTCTTGTTATGTCAAATATGCGTTCTTATTCTTTTTTTCGTGTTTTTTTCTGGTTCCTTCTTACTTTCACAACTTGAGGGAAGAAAAGACCCATGAAATACTGTCACCACCAGAATGACAGAAACATTAAGATGGGCAGTGAACAGGCCAGTTTTTAATGTTGTGGGCTGGGATTGAACCCAATATATCAGATCCTGAGTCCACGGGTCAATGACAATAACCAAGCAACCCGCGTAAACACACACATTTTAGCGTGTAAGTGGCCTGGTACACACACACACACACACACACACACACACACACACACACACACACACACACACACACACACACACACACACACACACACACACACACACACACACACACACCACAAATACACACACACACACACTCACACAAACACACACACACACATACATACACACACGCACGCACGCACGCACGCACATACATCCACACAGACAGACACATAGACAGATACACATACACACAAAGACACACAAACACATGCACACACATACATACACACAGACACACAAACAACACACAGACACACACAGACAATTACACATTTACACACACACACATACAAAATCTTACTTGTAGCAACCAGACCACCCATCTGAAATAAAAGAAAAAAACAAATATATAAGTGAAAAAACAAACATGAACTAACTCTCTCTCTCTCTCTCTCCCTCTCTCCCTCCCTCTCTCTCTCTCTCTCTCCTCTATCTCTCCCCTCTCTCTTCTTTCTCTCTCTCTGTCTCCTCTCTCTCTCTCCCCTCTCTCTCTCCTCTCTCTCCCCTCTCTCTCTCTCTTTCTCTCTCTCTCTCTGTCTCCTCTCTGTCTCCTCTCTCTCTCTCTCTCTTTTTTTTTTGTTTTTGTTTTTTTTGTTCGCTGAGCGTGAAAAGAAGCCTGTCTTTAACGGCATTATGGCTCAGGGAAATTGTGACCCACCCCCTTACCCTAACTTGATTAACTGGCGATTTGCACAGATACAACATGCACTACAATTGCATTCAGCAGCAGTACAGAGAACCATGGAAGAAAAGTTCAGCAACTTAGACGACAAACTTTCACAGTTCTTTACTGAAGTCAGGAAGCTGAAGGAATGTGTTTTTACAAATAGAGAATCAATTGACGATCTCCAAGAAAATAGCACAATAATGATGGACAGAATTGAAAAACTCGAAAGAAAACTGGAAGCAACTGAAAAAGAAGCAAAAGCGTGTAACTTGATATTCATCAATGTAGCGGAGCAAGAATGGGAGGACGACTACGTCACAACCGAAATTATCGTAGAAGTCCTCAACAGTCACACAAGGAAACCAGACTGGTACAAAGAAGACATTGGAAAACCGCGCACTCACGGAAGCAGTCCTCGTCCCGTCCTGGTGCAGTTTTGTCGCTGGGCTGACAAAATGGCCATATTGAGCGATCCAGAATTGAGAGACAGCATGAGGTACAACGGAATCAGAGTGGCCTCTGACCTCACTACCTACCAAAGGGAAATGCTCGCATTTCATCGTGGGCTTGGCAAGACAGCATACATCCACAAGGGAAAGCTCCATGTGAGGAACAGCCAGGACACCTATCACCACACGTACAAAATGGCCAATACTTCCCACCAGATACTACACAGTACATGGAAGACTGGCCTCAGGCCCATGACATTGGACGTGAAGAATACAAAAATGGCCAATACTTCCACCAGATACTACACAGTACATGGAAGACTGGCCTCAGGCCCATGACATTGGACGTGAAGAATACAAAATGGCCAATACTTCCCACCAGATACTACACAGTACATGGAAGACTGGCCTCAGGCCCATCACATTGGACGTGAAGAATACAAAATGGCCAATACTTCCCACCAGATACTACACAGTACATGGAAGACTGGCCTCAGGCCCATGACATTGGACGTGAAGAATACAAAAATGGCCAATACTTCCCACCAGATACTACACAGTACATGGAAGACTGGCCTCAGGCCCATGACATTGGACGTGAAGAATACAAAAACAGTAGAGATCCACGGCCCGTCAATACACACCCGGCAAGGCACAACTATGGACATTATAACAGAGACCACCCCACCAACCATTACGACGATTTCGTTCAGGAAATGGTCACGAACCGAAGGAAGAAGAGACAAAACACCAGGATCTCCCTTACTGACAACGAACACCAATATCAACGTCCCAGGGACGTGTCAGAGAGGAGAGGACATTCCCATACAAACCCTACCTATAACAGAGACATCGAAAGTCACAGAAGTTGGAAGAGCCCGTTTCGTTACGGTTCCAACCAGGATACCGCCACACCTGTTGTTCCTGGAGACTTTTCTTATAGTGAAGTGACACAGAAGGGATGTCAGCGAGAACCGGTCATTACAGGACACAGGAGAATGGTGTTCCTTAAAGACAGTGACAACAGACGGCTCACTATTAATACAGGCAGACACCGACAAAATGATACCAACAGTTACCGCCAAGAAGGCACTGCCGTCACCCATGAAAATGTTTCACGACGAGCACGAGTCAATACCCAAATGACCCACGTTAAAGATGTTGGCAGAAAAATAACCATAGAGGAGTGCGCACATGATCATACTGATATAGACAGTGATGACAATAACGGTAGTGTTTCGTACACTGACGATAATCACGGCGAGAAAGACGATAATAAAATCCATGTGACTGATGATGACTTATCAGTTGTCACAGACGAGGTTCAGGGCCAGAAGATAGTAGAAAAAGACAATACTGAAATTGAAGCACCAAATGGTATTACAGATGTAAGAGACGATGTTAGTGTCTCACAATGTGATGAGCAAAACGATAGTGACCTAGATGATGTTAGTCGTGAAGGCACTGACAAAACAATGACACAAGTCAGTACAGCACATAGGGCTGACACAGACAGAGAGTCAGATGGACACATTGACGAGTCCACTAGGCACACGCAAGCAACACCTGTGGAACCTCAGCAGGATTCTGCAGAGAAAGAACAGGACAGTGGTTCATGTTCACCAAAACAGCAGCGGTCAAAACGTACTGCCCCTCCTAAAAAGAGAAGCAGACAGATACGCAGTACAACAGACAGGTCAGGCAGTCAGACCAGTATTCTGGACTGTATGAAAAGAACAGCTGCTGATTGCTCAAAAGGCGATAGAAGTATGCAGTGTAATTCCAAAGCTAGCTCTAGTGGTGCCTCGGGCACTGGTAACATCGGCCGGGCCCTACAGCAAGTAGTAAAAACAAAACGATAAGTTCTTTACCAGGATCCCAAAATGTTGACGGATCCCAAGTGAGATCATGTCCATCAGTGTGAATATACATGTGCATAATGTTAATAATCCACAGATTAAATTTCTCACTTATAATGTGAATGGATTATTACCGAAACTGGATGATGAGGATTTCATTAATTTCATTTCGCAGCATGATTTCATTTGTCTCACTGAGACGTTTATAGCGAATGATTTTGATTCATCTTTGTTTCAAGAGTTTGTTGTATTTACACTAACAGCAAAGAAACTATCTCATCAAGGAAGGTATTCCGGTGGAATAATAGTTATGGTAAGAAAGACATTAAAATCGTTTGTTAAACGAATTGAGGTTGGAAACGAAAATGCTATTATTGTTGAAATCAACAAAGATTTGTTTTCAACAAATAAACCTGTAATGTTTGTATGTACATATGTTCCCCCTCATGATTCCACATACTGGAATAATCAGCATGATGGGTTTGGTATGGAAGTGTTGGAACAATGTTTGTTAGATTTACAAGTTTCGCACGACGACTTTTATGTTTTGCTGACTGGTGATTTAAATGCAAGAACAGCTGATGGTAACTACTGTTCATTTGGATATGACAGTGGCAGTGTTTTAACTGATCTTTCTGTCAACAATGAATTTTTGAGACAGTCTCATGATTGCCGCACGAATGTTTTTGGAAACCAACTGCTCGAGCTGTGCAGTATGTTTGACTGTATCATTTTAAATGGTCTGTGTAAACTGGACTTTGATGGTAGTTATACATACATTGGAGTTTCAGGGTCGAGTGTAGTTGACTATTTCATCGTATCATGTGATCTGTTTTCATCAGTTAAAATTGCTACATTAGATGTTGACAGTCTCACAGAATCAGATCATTTACCGGTTATAATGAAAGTGGAGCGAAAGCTTGAAACAGAAATAAAAGCGGAGGGAAAAGTATCAAAAAATAACATCACACAAAAGTTCATATGGCAAGAAAATAAGAAAGACGATTATACAAACAAATTACAAAGTAATCACATTCAGAGAAGACTTACATTGGCTTCGGATACTCTAGACACTAATGTAGATAAGGCTTTAACCATATTTGTTGAATGTCTCAAAGAAGCTGGTGCTTGTATGTACCGTAAGAAATGTACAGAGAAGAGAAAAAGATCTGATTGGTTTGATGGAGAATGTGAGAAAGCAAAAGCAGAAAGCAGAAAAACTCTCAAACACTACAGAAAAACAAAAGATGAGGATGATAGAGTTGTGTATTATGAAGCACGGAAGAAGTATAAAAAATTATTAAAGAATAAAAAACTACAGTTTAATAAACAAAAAGCAGAATGCTTAGCCAGAAATATTTCAAATTCATCGCAGTTTTGGACTGAGTTAAGAAATATATGGTATGGTACCAAAAACAAACTTACTAACAATATAAGTACTGATGAATGGTTCAGTCATTTTAAAAACGTATTTCAAGATAACAGATCAACAAATGATGAGCGCTGCATTGTCGAAGTAGATTTAAATGAATCAACAGAACACCCATTAAATTCTAAGATAACTATAGAAGAAGTCAGAGAATCCATCAGAAAACTGAGGATAGGTAAAGCCAGTGGAATAGACGGTGTTACAGCCGAGATGTTAAGAAATGGTAACACAAATATCCATAATTTTCTTTTGAAGCTGTTTAACACTTTATTCGATCGAGGAATTTATAATAATAATAATAATAATAATAATAATAATAATAATAATAATAATAATAATAATTACAATATTTATATAGCGCAAAATCTTGATAAAATCAAATCTAAGCGCTGAAGCAGACACACACGCACGCACGCTCGCACGCACGCACACACACGCACACACACACACACACACACACACACACACACAACACACACACACGCATGGCTATAAATAGGGAGAAAGAATAAAAGCAATAAAAGCAAGAATAAAAGCAATGGAAAATTATAAAGAGCATAGCATATACAATTATATATTATAACCATGTGATTCCCCTCCGAGCGGAGACAGGCTGCAAAGGGGGGAGGGGGGGTTGAGTGAGGTTAGGATTTTATGCAGAGGAGAAAAGGTGGGTTTTGAGAGCGGACTTGAAGGAGACAAAAGTAGGTTGCTGACGGACTGAGAGAGGAAGTTTGTTCCAGGAGAGTGGACCAGAAACAGAGAAGGCTCGTGGACAATAGGTATTGAGCTTAGTGCGTGGAAAGCGAAAAGTCAGAGGATCGGAGGCAGAGCGGAGGGTACGTGAGGGAACATAGATCTCAAGTAGGCTTGACAGGTAATCGGGGGCTGCGTTATTGAGGCTTTTGTAGCACATGGTGTCTAGTTTGTATTGTATGCGCTTTGATACAGGGAGCCAGTGAAGTTGTGCCAGGAGAGGAGATATGTGGTCAGCTTTTTTCTTTTTGAGTACAAGGCGTACAGCATTGTTTTGAATGCGCTGTAGGATGTGAATGGTGGAGGCAGGAAGACCAGACAGGAGTGAATTGCAATAGTCAATGCGAGACATTATGAAGGAGAGAACGAGTTTTGCAGTTGTTTCGACAGAGAGATACTTCCTGATCAGCCTTATACGATGGAGATGATAGTAGCAAGATCTGGCAGTTTGAGAAACAAAGTTGTTCATGGAGAGGGTAGAGTCAATGCAGACACCCAGGTTTTTATCTGAATCAGAAATTGGGACTGATGTGTTACATAATGGGAGAGAAAGAGGAGGCAGCTGAGAAAGTTTCTGACGGGTGCCAATGAGGATAGCTTCTGTCTTGTCGTCATTAAGCTGAAGTTTATTGTGTGTCATCCAGTTCTTAATGTCCGAGTAACACTCAGTGGTGCGAGTCAACAGGCGCTGTATATTATCAGGTGAGTCACTGTCTTGAAGTTGGGTGTCATCAGCATAGAAGTGGTGTTTTATAGAGTGGGAGTTGATGATGGTGGACAGGGGGGAGGTGTAAAGAGTGAAAAGAACAGGGCCAAGGACAGATCCTTGTGGAACACCACAGGTCAGGTATGCAGGTTGAGAGTAAGTGCCATTGATGAGAACAGTTTGTTTTCTGTTTGATAGGTATGAAGTGAACCAGGACAGAGCAATGTCAGAGATGCCAAAAGTATGATGAAGTCTAGAAAGGAGAATACCATGATCAATGGTGTCAAAGGCTGCAGACAGATCAAGGAGTGTGAGGAGAGAGACTTTGCCAGTATCAGTTGCAAGGAGGAGATTGTTGAGAATGTGTAGTAGGGCAGTTTCAGTGCTATGGCACTGGCGGTAGGCTGACTGGAAAGGATTGAGGAGATTGTTGGCAGACAGGTGAGAGTTCAGCTGGTTGAGGACGACTTTTTCAAGGAGTTTCGACAAGAAAGAGAGATTAGAGATAGGCCGATAATTTTCCAGTTCATTTGGGTCTAAATTGTGTTTCTTGAGGAGAGGGTGAACAATAGCAGACTTGAAAGAATCTGGGACAGTTCCAGTTTGAAAAAAAGTGTTGATGATGTCAGTGATGAATGGGAGGAGAGTAGGGAGACAGTCGGAGTAGAGAGAACCTGGAAGAGGATCCAGTTCGCAGGTTTTGAACGACATGGATCTGATTGTGTTGAAAATTTCTTCTTGTGAGACTGGGGTAAAAGTAGTAAGAGGTGTGCCAGAGAAGGAAGGGTCAGGTGGGCATGGTTGACAGGGTGTCCTGTCAAGCCTGTCACGAAGAGTTTGTATTTTGGTGGTGAAATACTTGGAGAATACAGATGGGAGTTCTTCATTTGTATGTTTTGTTGGGAGAGGTAAATCTTTTCGTGTGCCAAGGAGATGATTCATGGTTGTAAAGAGTTCTTTTGAAGAAGAGGCATTCAGGATTTTGGTTTGGAAATAGCTTGTTTTTGCTGATGCAATGAGGGTGGATACTTTTTTTTTAGAGGCTTGGAAAAGTTGCCTGTGTACAGTGAGTTTGGATTTGCGCCAACGGCGCTCTGCTCTGCGGCGGGCACGTTTTGCACAGGCAATCTCATGAGTGAGCCAGGGGATAGGGGAGCGGTCAGGTAAAAGACGGGTTGTGGCTGGAGCATGAGTGTCCAGAAGATGGTGGAGAGTAGTATAGAATTCATCGGCAAGGTTATGTGACTTTTCAGAAAGGAGACGGGAGGCATCAGATGAAAATGTGGAGAGGTCGATAGATTTGAGATTGCGTCGAGTCACTGTGCGCATGGTACGGGAAGGAGGAGAAATGTCGAGAAAACAGAGAATTGCAGAGTGGTCAGATGGAAGGGCTGAAGTTAGACGGGTAGAAAGAACTAAGCAGTTGTCAGTAGCGGAATTGTGGTGATCACGAGAAATGATCCAGTCAAGAATGTGACCTTTTTATCTTCAAGATTGGTCAAAAGCTATTATCATACCAATATTTAAGAAAGGAGATCCTGATAAAGTGGACAATTACAGGGGTGTGTCGTTATTAAGCATTGTTTCAAAATGTTACACATCAATACTGAATACTAGATTGTATGCTTGGTTAGAAAACAATAATTTAATATCAGAAAGTCAGGCAGGTTTTAGGAAAAAATATTCTACAGTGGATCAAATTTTCAGTCTGTACGCTATGGTTCAGAAAACTATGTGCAAGAAAGGTAGAAAACTATATGTTGCTTTTGTAGACTTTAAGAAAGACTTTGATTCGGTTCAGCATGACAAACTCTTAAAGTGTTTTCAAAATCAAGGAGTAAAAGGGAAGTTTTTGGTTTCGCTAAAAGCAATGTATGAATCATTATGCTCATGTATTCGGGCAAACCGGGAATTATCTGAAATATTCGATAACCCCATAGGCGTGAGACAAGGATGTGTCTTAAGCCCTACTTTATTTTCGGTATTAATAAATCAATTAGCCAATTGTATAGATGAAAAGGGGCGACATGGCATCCAGTTGATGCCAGGTTTAATGGAAATATTCATTCTTCTTTTTGCAGATGATGTAGCCCTTCTGTCAACAACACCAAATGGTTTGCAAAACCAGTTAAGAGTCTTGCAGACATACTGTGCCAGCATGAAACTGGAAGTTAATCTTGAAAAAACTAAGGTTATGGTTTTCAGAAGAGGGGGCTTCTTAGGACGACATGAACAATGGTTTAACAAAGGGACAAAATTGGAAGTAGTTAGTAAATATTGTTATCTGGGGTTCAGTTTCACGACAATGATTAGCACCAAGGCCGGCACAGAACATTTGGTGACAAAAGATAAAAAAGCAACTTTGCTATTAAACAGGACTTTTCAAAAATATAAAGACATGACTATAGAAACTTTCTTCAAGTTGTTTGATGTAAAATTCAACCTATTCTGTTGTATTCTTCTGAGATATGGGGACTTAACAGACTCGAGCATATAGAGAAAGTACATTTGGTATCGTGCAAAAGGCTGTTGGGTGTTCCAGTCAGGATACCTAACAAGATGGTATATGCGGATTTGGGAAGATATCTTCTTTATGTCAACTCCTCAATTACGTCTTAGATATTACTGGAAATGAATCCAAATAGGTTACCTTATAAGGCTTACCAAATGTTAGTGGAACTTGACAGGGCTGGGAAAGAATGCTGGGCTTCAAAAATAAGGGAAATTTTGTGAGAAACGGGATTTAATATCGTGTGGCTGCAACAAGGTGTTGGTGATGTAAAAGCCTTTTTGCGTGTATTTAAACAGACTTGTAGACTTATATATTCAAGAATGGTCTGGGTCACTCAGAGACAGAGATAGGTATGAAAGCTACATTTCATTTAAGACTATCTTTGAAAAAGAGAAGTACATTGACTATATCGATATATACTGTTCCAGAGTTGCCCTTTCACAAATAAGGTTGAACGTATTACCACTAAACAATAATATAAATAGATACAGTGAATCTGATCAAGAAAAGGTATGTCCATTTTACAGGACAGAATCTGAAAACGAAGAACACTTATTATTTAGATGTTCCACTTACGCTGATCTCAGGGCGAAATTTTTAAAGGATTTAGTCAGCATGCCTATGTGCATACTGCTCTAATCAACAAATAGCCACCGAAGTCACAGCGTATCCAGATACGTTTTCCACGCCATGAATAGGAGAAAAAAATTGTTAAAAGGAGAAGAAAAGTAAATAGTTGTGTTAGATACTAGCACTAGAATTTCAGACAATACTTAATTTCAATTGTAAAGAAAAAAAATGTTTATTTGAATATGAAAGGGGTGCTCATATAGACACATGTGCATATGTGCCTGTGTATTCCCATTGACGTTGGCGTACTTATGTGCATATATAGGTGATAGTATCTACATTATGTATATGTGTGGATACATATGTATATATCTATGTGTGTATATATGTATGACTGATGATGTATGTATGCGTGTATATAGATGTGATGTGTGTATGTGCGTTTATACATAACCTTCAATTCAGTCTATGGCCTGAACCATTGCTGAAGATTGAGTTATCTCTGAAGTAAAAGATGCACGAAGTGCTAAATATGCGTTGAATGATCATTTGGTATAGTCTCAATGTCAATTGTTTTGGTAAATTAGTGACTGATCTGCGATTAGTCTGATTAATTGATTGGCATTATGAATGTCTGTTTTTGCCAATTAACCGACTGTTTTGGGGTCGAATTGCTCTTATGTCATATATTTCTTGGTTCACTTCATTGTACATTAATTCCATTGATTGGTTTAGATTCACTGGTGAATAAATTGATAAACTGAACGCATGATTAGCTGACAACGGAATGATTATATAATTTGTTAATTGATGGCGATGGGTGGCTCACCGACTGATCGATTTATAGATTGATGGTTTTAGCTATTGAGCGATCAGTGATTGAATTATGGAATGTATGGATGATTGATTCGCGTTATTTGAAGTAACGATTGCAAATTGATATATTGAACTCAGTTAAATTCTAGGTTATCTGGTCGATTAAGTCACTGGATGACTGATTAACTGGTTAAATGATTGATCGATTGATTGATTGAGTGAGGGAGTGATCACGTGAAGTGATTGTTACTGAAGTGATATCGATTGTACAGTTGGATGATGCATCTGACCCAGTCAATTGAAAGCTGATTTGTCAGTTGATTCACGGGCTGAATGGCGGATTATTTGATTGATCAACTGGTAAATCAGTTGATTGATTGGTTAATTGATTGGTTGACTGATTGATTGATTGATTGGTTGGTTGATCGATTAATGGATTGATTGTTTATGTCAAGTAGCTGTGGTGAATATATTGATCAACTGTATGATCACTGAAGGGTACAAGAAACGTCAGATCTGTGCACTAATTGAATGGTTTGTTTGTCTGATAGCCAGTTATTGTAAAATTGATAGTTGGATGAATGATATAGATGCGGTTAATGACAAATATTCTTAGCTGGCCAGATAAGGAATATGGACTAGAATACAAATGAAAGGACCACTGTAAATGCAAAGATGAATGTATCCCAGCTTATGTGACGGTAAACGATAGAAGGGGACAATGTGACAGAGTTCACTGCAGTTTGATAGTACAACTTGTATGAATGTATAAGAAAACCTGAGCTCCTCCCCTCCCCTTTCCCATGCATGTATTGTGGCCTAAGGCCGATGAACAATAAACATTTTCTGAGTTCTGAGTTCTGAGTTCTCTCTCTCTCTCTCTCTCTGTATTCGTATGTCTACGCGTTCGTTGGCGCGTGTGCTTATGTGCACACGTGTCTGCGGTCAGGTGTTTGGATGCGTGCGCGTAATTGTGATGTGTGTGTGTGTGTGTTGTGTGTGTGTGTTGGTGTGTGTGTGTGTGTGTGTGTGTGTGTGTGTGTGTGTGTGTGAGTGAGTGAGTGTGTGTGTGTGTGTGTGTGCGCGCGAGAGAGAGAGAGAGGTGTGTGTGTGTGTGTGTGTGTGTGTGTGTGTGTGTGTGGTGTGTGTGTGTGTGTGTGTGTGTGTGTGTGTGTGTGTGTGTGTGTGTGTGTGTGTGTGTGTGTGTGTGTGTGTGTGTGTGTGTGTGTGTGTGTCCTTGTGTGCATGTGTTGATGTGTGCATGTTGGAGCGTTCGTGTGTGTGTGACTGTGTGTGTGTGTGTGTGTGCGTGTGTGTGTGTGTGTTTGAGCGCGCGCGCGAGTGTGTGAGTGTATGTGTGTGTATGTATGTATGTATGTATGTATGTATGTATGTATGCATGTATGTATGTATGTATGTATGTATGTATGTATGTGTGCACGCGCGCGCACGGGCGTTTAACTGGAAAAAATAGCTCCAATCGTCTCGAGAACTTCGTACCACGAAGTACGTTTTCTGATCTGTTGTGCCTGTGGTCAATTTAATACTGATCTGTTGTGCTTATGGTCAGTCCTGATCTGTTGTGTTTATGATTACTCCTGAGCTGTTGTGTTTATGGTTACTCCTGAGCTGTTGCGCTTATGATTAAATGAGGTATTGTGCTTATGGTCAATCCTCATCTATTGTGTTTCTCGTCAATCCTGATGTGTTGTCTTCATGGTCAATCCTGATCTGTTGTGCTTGTGCTCAATCCTGATCTGTTGTGCTTGTGCTCAATCCTGATCTGTTGTGTTTATGGTCAATCGTGATCTGTTGTGCTTGTGGTCAATTGTGACCTGTTCTGCTTGTGGTCAATCCTGATCTGTTGTGCTTCTGGTCAATCCTGATCTGTTGTGCTTCTGGTCAATCCTGATGTGTTGTGCTTATGGTCAATCCTGATCTGTTGTGATTGTGGTAAATCCTGATCTGTTGTGATTGTGGTAAATCCTGATATATTGTGCTTCTCATTAATCCAGATTTGTTTTGTTTGTTATCAATCATAAGCTTTTGTTCTCGTGGTCAATCCTGATCTGTTGTTCTTTTGGTCAATCCTGATAGGTTGTGCTCCTGGTCAATCCTGGTATGTTGTGCTTGTTATCAATCATAAGCTGTTGTGGTTTTGGTCAATCCTTTTCTTTGTGCTGTGGTCAATCTTGATCGGTTGTGCTTGTGGTCAATCCTGATCTGTTGTGTTTCTCGTCAATCCTGATCTGTTGTGTTTCTCGTCAATCCTGATCTGTTGTGCTTGTTGCCGATCCTGATCTGTTGTGTTTGTCGTCGATCCTGGTTTGTTGTACTTATAGTCAGTCCTGATCTGTAGTGCTTGTGATCAATCTTGATCTGTTGTGTTTGTCATCGATCCTAATTTGTTGTACTTATGGTCAATCCTGATATGTTGTGCTTGTCATCAATCATAAGCTGTTGTGGTTGTGGTCAATTCTTTTCTTTGTGCTTGTGGTCAGTCTTGATGATCTGTTATGATTGTGGTCAATCCTGATCTGTTGTGCTTCTGGTCAATCCTGATAGGCTGTGCTAGTCATCAATCATAAGCTGTTGTGGATGTGGTCAATCCTGATCTGTTGTGCTTGTGGTCAATCCTGATCTGTTGTGTCTGCTGTCAAACCTGATCTGTTGTGTTTGTGGTCAATCCTGATATGTTGTGCCTCTGGTCAATCCTGATATGTTGTGCTTGTCATCAATCCTAATCTGTTGTGATTGTGCTCAATCCTTTTCTTTGTGCTTGAAATCAATCCTGATCTATTGCGCTTATGGTCAATCCTGATATATTGTGCTTCTCGTCAATCCTATCAAATTTGCTTCAGGTCAATCCTGATATGTTGTGCTTCAGGTCAATCCTGATATGTTGTGCTTCCAGTCAATCCTGATCTGTTGTGCCTATGGTCAATCCTGAGCTGTTATGCTTCTGGTCAATCCTGATATGTTGTGCTTCAGGTCAATCCTGATATGTTGTGCTTCTGGTCAATCCTGATCTGTTGTGCCTATGGTCAATCCTGAGCTGTTATGCTTCTGGTCAATCCTGATATATTGTCCTTAATCCTGATGTATTGTGTTTCCCGTCAATCCTGATAAGTTGTGCTTGTGGTTAATCCTGAGCTGTTGTGCTTCAGGTCAAGCCTTATAAGTTGTGCTTCTGGTCAATCTTGATATGTTGTACTTCTGGTCACTCCTGATCTGCTGTGCTTGTGGTCAATCGTGATCTGTTGTGCTTGTGGTCAATCCTAATCTGTTGTTTCTCGTCAATCCTGATGTGTTGTGCTTCTGGTCTATTCTGAGCTGTTGTGTTTGTCATCGATCCTGATATGTTGTGCTTCTGATCAATCCTGATCTATTGTGTTTCTCGTCGATTTTGATGTGTTGTTTTTTTGGTCGATCGTGATCTGTTGTGCTTATGGTCAATCCTGTTCTTTTGTGCTTCTGGTCAATCCTGATCTGTTGTGCTTATGGTCAATTCTGATATGTTGTGCTTGTCATCAATCCTACCCTGTTGTGGTTGTGGTCAATCCTTTTCTTTGTGCGTGTGGTTAATCCTGATCTGTTCTGTTTGTTGTCGATCCTGATATGTTGTGCTTCTGGTCAATAATAAGCTGTTGTGGCTGTGCACAATCCTTTTCTTTGTGTTTGTGGTCAATCCTGATCTGTTGTGCTCGTGGTCAATCCTGAGCTGTTGTGATTGTCATCAATCCTGATCTGTAGTACTTAAGGTAAATCTTGATCTGTTGTGTTTATGGTCAATGCTGATCTGTTCTGGTTGTAGTCAATTCAATCCTGATCTGTTGTGCTTAAGGTCAATCCTGATCTGTTGTACTTGTAGTCAATCCTGACCTGTTGTGCTTGTGGTCAATCCTGATATGCTGTGCTTACGGTCAGTCTTGGTCTGTTGTGCTTATGGTCAATCCTGAGCTGTTGTACTTATGGTCAATCCTGAGCTGTTGTGCTTATGATCAATCCTGATATGTTGTGTTTATGGTCAATCCTGATATGTTGTGCTTGTGGTCAGTTCTGATCCGATGTGCTTGTCATCAGTCCTGACCTGTTGTGGTTGTGGTCAATCCTTTTCTGTTGTGCATGTGGTCAATTTCTAATCCGTTGTGTTTCTCATCGACCTTGATCTGTTGTGCTTATGGTCAATCATGATCTAATGTGTTTCTCGTCAACTCTGATCTGTTGTGGTTGTGATCAAGCCTGATGCCTGATCTGTTGTGCTTGTGGTCAATCCTGAGATGTTGTGCTTGTGGTCAATCCTGAGATGTTGTGCTTGTGGTCAATCCTGAGATGTTGTGCTGTGGTAAATCCTGATATGTTGTGCTTCTGGTCAATACTGACATGTTGTGCTTGTCATCAATCATAAGCTCTTGTACTTATGGTCAATCCTGATCTGTTGTGTTTGTGGTCAATCCTGATCTGTTGTGTCTGTTGTCCATCCTGATCTCTTGTGCTTGTGGTCAATCCTGATCTGTTGTGTTTGTGGTCAATCCTGATCTGTTGTGCTCGGGGACAATCCTGATCTGTTGTGTCTGTTGTCCATCCTGATCTCTTGTGCTTGTGGTCAATCCTGATCTGTTGTGTTTGTGGTCAATCCTGATCTGTTGTACTTCTGGTCAAAATACTGATATGTTGTGCTGTCATGAATCATAAACTGTTGTGCTTGTGGTCAATCCTGATCTGTTCTGATTGTGGTCAATCCTGATTTGTTGTGCTTGTAGTCAGTTCTTAATCTGTTGTATTTCTCGTCAATCCTGATCTGTTGTGCTTATCATCAATCGTGATGTGTTGTGTTTATGGTCAATCGTGGTCTTTTGTGCTTGTGGTAAATCCTGGTCTGTTGTGCTTGTGGGGAATTCTCATCTGTTGTGCTTATGGACAATCCTGATATGTTGTGCCTCTGGTCAATCCTGATAGGTTGTGCTTGTCATCAATCGTAAGCTGTTGTGCTTGTGGTCAATCCTGATCTGTTGTGCTCATGGTCAATCCCGAGCTGTTGTGGTTGTCATCGATCCTCATCTGTTGTACTAATGGTCAATCCCGATCTGTCATGTTTGTGGTCAAACATGATCTGTTGTGCTTGTGGTCAATCATGATGTGTTGTGTTTGTCATCGATCCTGATCAGTTGTGTTTATGCTCAATCGTGATCTGTTGTGGTTGTGGTCAATCCTGATCCGTTGTGCTTGAGGTCAATCTTGATCTGTTGTGTTTATGGTCAATCCTGATCTGTTATGCTTGTGGTCAATCCTGATCTGTTGTGCCTATGGTCAATTGCGATCTGTTGTGCCTATGATCAATCGTGATCTGTTGTGTCTATGGTTAATTGTGATCTGTTGTGCTTATGGTCAAACGTGATCTGTTGTGCTTGTGGTCAGTCATGATCTGTTGTGCTTGTGGTCAGCCGAGTGACTTTGTTTGTTTCTTTGTTATCTATTGTGTACACGTTTGACAAAGGGCAGCTGGCCGACACTTTAAATCGCCTGTCTTGTTTCGTCAGTTCAACACCACACGTTCTGATTATGATCTTCCTGCATTTCTGATTTCTACTGGCGTGACCGCTGGCCATCGTTTTAGAGTCAGATCACATAAGTTCTGACCCGGTTATATATCAGTCATCATCATCATAATTAGTAGTAGTAGTACTAGTAGTAGTAGTAGTAGTAGTAGTAGTAGTAGTAGTAGCAGAAGTAGTAGTAGTATCATCATTATCATTATTGTCATTATTGTTATTATTATGATGATGATGATAATGATGATGATGATGATGATCATGATCATCATCATCACCATTATTATTATTATTGTTATTATTATCATTATTGTTGTTATTGTTGTTATTATTATTATTGTTATTTTTTCTATTTTCATTATCATCATTACTATATTCTTCTTCTTCTTCTTCTTCTTCTTCTTTTTTCTTCTTTTCTGTTTCATTATTGTTACATCACCATTGTTGCTGTTGTCATTTCTATTATCAGCAAAACATAACGCTAACCCATACAATTTATGTTAAAATACAATCATGATTACTGTTATGATTATCAACATCATCAACATAATCGTAGTCGTCTTCATCATCATTGTCATAATCATCATCATCTTAGTCATATCGTCGTCGTTGTCATCTCACAGACGTCGTCGTCATCATGATCATAATCATCGTCGTCATCGTCACCATCATCGTCATCATCAAGATCGTCGTCATCGTCCTCCAATTCATCCTGCTTGTCGTCATTATCATCATTGATATCGTCGTCGTCGTCATCATCACCACCACCGTCACCATCATCGTCATCGTCATCGTCATCATCATCATCATCATCACCATCAACATCATCGCTACCATCATCATCATCAACAAAACACATCAGTTCTGACCGAAACAGCCTGCAACAAAACAGCTCTTACCATGAACGGCAAAACCCAAATGAACAGGATGTGAGAGTAGTGGCTCATCGCCATTTTGTCCGTCAACTTCCGGAAACAGGGGAAGGCGACGTTTGAACAATTGTATGCAATCTGTTGACAACACAAAACATCATGATCAACACGTCCACACAATCTTTACTATTGTGATGGTTCTAGGCAGTGTGTAGACAACACAAAACATCATGATCAACACGTCCACACAATCTTTACCATCGTGATGGTTCTAGGCAGTGTGTAGACAACACAAAACATCATGATCAACACGTCCACACAATCTTTACCATCGTGATGGTTCTAGGCAGTGTGTAGACAACACAAAACATCATGATCAACACGTCCACACAATCTTTACCATCATGATGGTTCTGGGCAGTGTGTAGACAACACAAGCATCATGATCAACACGTCCACACAATCTTTGCCATTGTGATGGTTCTAGGCAGTGTGTAGACAACACAAAACATGATGATCAACACGTCCACACAATCTTTACCATCGTGATGGTTCTAGACACTGTGTAGACAATACTAACATTCACAATTAACAACAGACAACACAAACATCACAATCAACAATAAACAACACAAACATCCAAGATTAACAACAGACAACACAAACATCACAATCAACAATAAACAACACAAACATCCACAATTAACAACAGACAACACAAACATCACAATCAACAATAGACAATACAAATATAACTATCAACAATAGACAACACAAACATCACAATCAACAATAGACAACACAAACATCACAATCAACAACAGACAACACAAACATCACAATCAACAATAGACAAGACACAAACAAAAAGAATAAATGGGAAAGGAGGAAATTTCTAGTACAGAATTTCCAGGTCATCATATCATCAAGTGCCCTGCCATATGACGTTGGCAATCATGGCCCTAATATGTATCTATCCCATGTTACCGCAAGCACATCCTCCACCCCCTTTGTCCTCAGTCATCCTGCAAGTCTGTCATACATTTTCTCCCTGGGTCTGCCTGGTGCTCTCTTTCCCTTCAGCTTTCCCATTGTGACCAGGTACTCCAATTCCCCTTTTCTCATAAAATGGCCTATAAATGTTGCCTGTCTTTTCCTAATCTTCCTTATGAATGATCTTCTTGTGTCTGCCTCCATCAAGACTGTCTCGTTTGTTTTCTTTGCTGTCCATGGAACTCTCTAGATTCTTCTTAGAAACCACATCTCAGCTGCCTCAAGGTGGGGATACTATTTATACTAGATGAGCCCACAGCACCCCCAAGGGCGTAGACTACCATGCCTGTTAGCGTTAATCATTATGGTGTATTATGGGTATTGCATTACAATTACCTGTATGGAATTAAATAAAAATGATCGAAATATATGACTATGTAATAAGAACATACAACAACTGACCTCTGTTCAGTTCAGTTCATATTGCTTAAAGCCCAGCCGACTACTAGAGCCATATCAAGGCTAACACCATGTCAAAAAACGACAACCCGTTAATTAAGATAAAAGACAACAGTTAAAGACCATGCTCACCGTTAACCTTGCAAATCTAAAACGCAATTCAAGAAAAACAGATGTAAACTGACCTCTGAAAAAGGCGAACAAAGCAGACGATGATGACTGCACTAGTGAGCAGAGGAGCAACAGGGAAGACTTATATATACCTCAGACTCTAGATTTCAACTGAACCAAAATACTTGGTAGACACAATGATCAGAGATGAAGTCCGGTTTTTGTCCTCTTGTGACGTCTCGTCTCGTCAAGCCATTGACTGGGACTCGTCCACTTAACAAACGAGTAAATACGCTGTCATACAGAGGGCGTGTATGGATGATCGTAATGGTAAAACTCTTGATTTCCGGACTGATTTTAACCCTTTGACTCCTGCATCTTCAACACCAGTTCAGTTCAGTTCATATTGTTTATTGCCCAGCTGACTACTAGAGCCATATCAGGGCTAACGCCAGGTAAAAAACAAAACAAAACAAAAAAATGACAACCTGTTAAGATAAAAGACAACAGTTAAATATCATGCTCACCGTTAACCTTGCAAATCTAAAATGCAATTAAAGAAAAACAGACGTAAAATCAGATCAGGCGAAATCTATTGATCTCTTGTAAAAACTGGAAAATTGTATAAGGAGGGACGTCTCGGAAGAGGTTCTTTAAGGAGTACCTTAATTAAACAATAACATATCCCTCTGACTCCCTTATCTTATCTACCAGTTTTTTTTTCTGCAGGAAGCTGATGGAAAGGGTGAGGGGAATCAAAGGGTTAAGTTTTCCTTTGCTAGCATGGTTGGCAATGCAGGATGCTGAAGGACAGGGTTGGGAGTCAAAGGGTTAATGAGAGGGTTGGCCGACTCTTTCGATACAGTCATCCTTAACAGGATGTGTTTTGTACCCACATGATGTCTGTGTCATTGTGAGTGAGTGTATGAGTGACTGGCGACAGTGTGAGCCTCGATTTGATCTATACATCAAGATTTAGGGCCTCATAGATGCCCTCATGTTATCTATAATATTATTATTATTATTACTATTATCATGTTGTTGTTGCTACTTTAAGTCTTGTTATCATTATTGTTAGTAGTAGTCGTAGTATATTGTTGTTGCTGTTGTTTTATTGTTATCATTGTTATTATTATTATTATTATTACTATTACATCATAATTATTCTGATCACTGTTATTATTATCACTATTATTATTACATTGTTGTTTTTGCTGCTATTGTTGTTAGTAGTAGTAGTGTTATTATTGTCATTATTATTCTTATCATTACTGTTATCTTTGTTATTATTATCATTATTATTATTATTATTATTATATTATTGCTATTATTATTATCATCATTATGATTATCATCATCATCAAAAGCCTTGGACTTCCCCAAGACCAGCCAGAAGGTATCGACGCCACCATCACGAAGAATACAGGAAAATGGACAGGACACAGCATCCAAAGACAGCAGGATAACATCACCAGGATTGCCCTTCACCGGACATTATGAGGACAGCAGGACAACATCACCTGGACTGCCCTTCACTGGACATCATGAAGACAGCAGGATAACATCACCAGGACTGCCCTTCACCGGACATCATGAAGTCAGCAGGATAACATCACCAGGACTGCCCTTCACCGGACATTATGAGGACAGCAGGATAACATCACCAGGACTGCCCTTCACTGGACATCATGAAGACAGCAGGATAACATCATCAGGACTGCCCTTCACCGGACATCATGAAGACAGCAGGATAACATCACCAGGACTACCCTTCACCAGACATCATGAAGACAGCAGGATAACATCACCAGGACTGCCCTTCACTGGACACCATGAAGACAGCAGGATAACATCACCAGGACTACCCTTCACCAGACATCATGAAGACAGCAGGATAACATCACCAGGATTGCCCTTCACCAGACATCATGAAGACAGCAGGATAACATCACCAGGACTGCCCTTCACTGGACACCATGAAGACAGCAAGATAACATCAACCGGACTGCCGTTCACCGGACACCATGAAGACAGCAGGATAACATCACCCAGACTGCCCTTCACTGGACACCATGGACACAGCAGGATAACATCACCCGGACTGCCGTTCACCGGACATCATGAAGACAGCAGGATAATATCACCCAGACTGCCCTTCACTGGACACCATGAAGACAGCAGGATAACATCACCTGGACTGCCCGTTCACTGGACACCATGGACACAGCAGGATAACATCACCTGGACTGCCGTTCACCGGACATCATGAAGACAGCAGGATAACATCACCAGGACTGCCGTTCACCAGACACCATGAAGACAGCAGGATAACATCACCAGGACTACCTTCACCGGAGATCGGAAGGAAGACCGAAGAACAACAGGAGCAGCCCTTAATTAAGGCCCTGAAACACACCCTGAATGCCACACACAGACTGGTCTAGTACAGACCTTAAGACCCTGAAACACACCTTGAGTGCCACACACAGACTGACTCAGTACAGACCTTAAAGCCCTGAAACACACCCTGAATGCCACACACAAACTGGTCCAGAACAGACCTTAAGGCCCTGAAACACACATTGAGTGCCACACACAGACTGACCCAGTACAGACCTTAAGACCCTGAAACACACCTTGTGTGCCACACACAGACTGACCCAGTACAGACCTTAAGGCCCTGAAACACACCTTGTGTGCCACACACAGACTGACCCAGTACAGACCTTAAGGTCCTGAAACACACCTTGTGTGCCACACACAGACTGGTCCAGTACAGACCTTCATCATCATCATCATCATCAGGTGCCCTGCCGCATGGCGTTGGTGACCATGGACTTCCAACCATCTCTATCTCTCGTTGCCCCCAGCATCTCCCCCACCCTCTTCATCCCCAGCCACTCTGCAAGTCCGTCCAGCATTCTCTCCCTGGGTCTACCCCTGCCCCTTTCTCATAAAATGGCCTATAAATGTTGCTTGTCTTTTCCTAATCTTCCTTATCAGTGATCGACTTGTGTCTGCCTCCATCAAGACTGTCTCGTTTGTTTTCTTTGCTGTTCATGGTACTCTCAACATTCTTCTGAGAAACCACATATCGGCTGCCTCAATCCTGCTCTGGCTTTGCTTGCTGACTGTCCACGCCTCGCATCTGTACAACAGTATTGGTTCTATATAACACTCAAGGACTCTCTTTCTGATGTTAATTGATAGGCATTTGTTGGTAAGAATGCTTGTCATCTTCTTGAATGCTGTTTTGGCTTGGCCGATTCTGCCAGCTATTTCCGATGTGCATCTGCCGTCTGATGAAATGACCGTTCTCAGGTATTTGAGCTTATGAACCTGTGTCAGGTGGTGCCATTTGCTGTTATTTTGCATGAGGGGATTTCATGTTTTTTACTGATCACCATGACTTCAGTCTTCCTGCTGTTTAGTTCCAACCCCTTACCTTTGCTTTCTGTTTCTAGTATATTCACAAGGTTTTGTAGGTCCCTTTCATTTTCTGCAATCAGCACGGTGTCATCTGCGTACCGAATGTTGTTTATCATTTTCCCTCCAACCTTTAATCCAGGGTCTTCTTCTACGTTTCTCATGATGTTTTCGCTATATAGTGAAAACAGATCTGGTGACAAAACACAACCCTGTCTGACTCCTCTTTTGATGTTTTGAAAAGAGTTTATGTTGTTTTCTATTCTCATTGCAGCTGTTTGTTCCCAGTACATATTCCTGATTATTCGTAGATCTTTTCCATCGACATTGAGTCTCTCCAGTTGGTTGATCAATTCTTCATGTCGTACCCGATCGAAAGCCTTGGTATAATCAACAAAGCATAAATACAAATCCTTATTCATCTCAACTGACCTCTCTATGATAGTTTTAGGATGTGTATGGCATTAATAGTTCCTTTCCCCTCCACAAATCCACACTGTTCTTCTGCTATTTCTCTTTTGATTCTATTCCTTGTCCTCATCATGATTATTCTTAACATGATTTTTGTTACATGACTCATCAAACTGATTGTGCGATGGAGTTCGCATTCTATAGACCTTAAGGCCCTGAAACACACCTTGTGTGCCACACACACACTGACCCAGAACAGACCTTAAGGTCCTGAAACACACCTTGTGTGCCACACACAGACTGACCCAAAACAGACAGGAGAACTTAACTCTTTGACTCCCCTACCTTGTCTACCAGCATCTGGTATTGTCAACCATGCTAGCAAAGCAAAAACTTAACCCTTTGATTTCAGGAAGCTGGTGGATAGGGTGAGAGAGTTGGAGGGTTAAGTTTTTGCAGATGATGGCTAGGGTGCAGGAGTCAAAGGGTTAAAGCCCTGAAAAACACTTTGTGTGCAACACACAGGCTGATCCAGAACAGACGTGAAGCTTCTTTGTTGCTCAAGTTCAAATTCATATTGCCTATAGCCCAGCCGACTACTAGAGCCATATAAGGACTAACACCACGTCAAAAACGACAACCTGGTTAAGATTAAAGATGACAGTTTAGAACCATACTCACTGGTTCAAGTTCAAGTTCGTGTTGCTTATAGCCCAGCCGACTACTAGAGCCATATCAGGGCTAACACTACGTCAACAACGACAACCTGATTAAGATAAAAGACAACAGTTAAAAATCATGCTCACTGTTAAACTTGCTAGTCTAAAATGCTATTAAGGTTAAACAGACGTAAAATCGGATCAGTTGAAATCTGTTGATTTCTTGAAAAAACTGGAAAACTGCATCAGGAGGGACGTCTCAGAAGATCAGAACAGAGAACAGCTTAGATGCTATGTCTTCAAAATGACCAGAACACAGAAAAGCTTAGATGCTAATCTTTAAAATGACCAGAACACAAAACAGCTTGAATGCTGTTTTCAAAGTAACTAGAACACAGAACAGCTCAGACGCCATGTCTTCAAAATGACCAGAACACAGAACAGCGTAAATGCTGTCTTCAAAATGACCAGAACACAGAACAGCTCAGACGCCATGTCTTCAAAATGACCAGAACACAGAACAGCGTAAATGCTGTCTTCAAAATGACTAGAACACAGAACAGCTTAGATGCTATGTCTTCAAAATGAACAGAACACGGAAAGCTTAGATGCTCTATCTAAGTTTAGATGCTGTATCTCCTCCCGTAGGGATGCCGGGGGCCCTTTCAATATAAATAGTATCCCCTCCTTCTGGAAATTCTATGCTAGAAATGTCCTCTTTTCTGTCACTCTTTGTTTATGCCTTGTTCTGTTGCTTTCTGTCATTTCCTCCTATCATTTTCTGCCTTATTGGTCCATTCATCTGTATGTGTTCGATAAAGTCTTACATACTTTTTCTTAGGATTAATAATTGGGTACGTATATTATGTGCGTTTTTGGCTCTGGGGAGATGAGATATGCGGAAGCAAATTCAGGTCATTTATGCCTGTTTTTGTGTATGTTTTGGTGTCCTTTGGTATACTTTATTATTTGTATTCAGGTATGTTTTTCAAATCCCCTGTGGGATGAATTGGACAGAGTGGTCAGCGCCAGAGGCATGTCCTTGGATCATGTGCACGAATGCATTGATATGTGTACTTAATTTTCTTTTCTTTTTTTTTCTGTTGAAGTTTTGTATGTTTTAAAATGGTTATAGCCGTTAGCCATGATGTGGCTCTACACAGTCGGCTGAGCTTTAACAACAACAACAACAGATGCTCTATCTTCACAAGACTCAAACTTGCAGACGGTCTGATCAAATCTCATTTGATTTGACAGTTGTGTATGGAGACACACAAGTGTGGCGTACAGGAAAGTTTACCACTTGACGTATCGTTCATTACGAGGACAAGCCTCTTGAAAGACAAGTGCCCACGTAGTCAGCCACGTGCAGCGCAACACGACCAAACTGTGCTCCACTTGTAAAGAGAGAGTGGAAGAGAATCTGCCCTGATTAAGTCCGTGAATTCAGTTCCTGTTATTTCTGTTCTTTTTGTTTAAAGCCCAGCCGACTGCATAGAGCCATATCAGGACTGTAACCATTTCAAAACATACACAATAATTGAACAGGAAAAAAAATTATGTGGACATATTAATGAATTCGCGCACATAATCTAAGAAAATTCCCCCAGCGTTGACAACTCCGTCCTAGTTATCACACAGGATATTCAAAAATCATACCTGAACACAACTTTAAGCATACATTAGGACATCAAAACATATATAAAAACGGGCATAAATTACCTAAAACTGCTTCTGCATATCTCATCTCCCTAGAGCCAAAAATGCACTTAATACATTTACCCAATTATCAATCCTAAGAGAAAGTAGGTAAGACTTTATCGAACACATACAGGTGAACGGACCAGTAAGGCAGAAAATGATAGGAAGAAATGACAGAAAGCAAAGGAGAAAGAAATATACAAAGACAATGACAGAAAAGAGAAAATTTCTAGCACAGAATTTCCAGGTGGAGATAATATATTGAAAGAGCTCCCTGCATCCCCACAGGGAATGAAATCACTGACAACTCAGTGCCGAAGAAGAACAGCAAGATGGTCAAGCCATTGTAACTATATCCCCTTTTACCAGAAAAAAATTTCACCAAAAACTTAAATTTTGTACTTTTCAAGATCACAACCCTGGACTGTGGTAACAGTGAAAACAGATGTTAATTATTTTCAGAAGTTCCACGGAAGGTGTCGCTGACTCACTTTCCTGAAAAAATGTTGATATCAGGATTTTTTATTTTTATCTGTGTGACCTTTCAAAACTTAATCTTCGCGACTTCTTAACAGTCTACAGACTTACACCAGTCGCTGTGGTTTAGTGATTAACACAACGGACTACCGACTGGAAGGTTGTGGGTTCCAATCCTCATCAGTCCCTTTAAAACTATATCATTGTAGGAATTTTTGGCTCTAACTGGCTCCTACCCAGAGTTGGGCGTGCCATGGGCTCATTGGGAAGACTGGGACCACACAGTCGAGTCTCATCCACTTCACAGATGCGTCATTGACTGTGTTGCTCAAATCTTCTGACCAGCACAACAGGTGTCGGTATCTCTTGGGCCTGGTTTACACCAGGATATATTATGATAGTAGGCGTAGAGTACAGCCCTGTCACGCAGTCTCAATCCTAGACAGAACTTCATAGCATCATGATTATCATCCTCATCGACACCATCATCATTGCATGGTAAAAACAAACTGTGCCAGCTTCTGTGACCACTAAAGATGGCGTAGAAAATGGGACGAAAAGAAAAAAAAGGGGGGGGGGGAGAACAAAGGTAACCTCCCTAAGTGCGATGATCCTAAAAAAGAAAAAAGAGGGGGGGGGGGAGAGAACAAAGGTAACCTCCCTAAGTGCGATGATCCTAAAAAAGAAAAAGAGGGGGGGGGGGAGAGAACAAAGGTAACTCCCTAAGTGCGATGATCCTAAAAAAGAAAAAAGAGGGGGG